>CAWUFW010020391.1:0-153042 GCA_963921515.1 Calotriton arnoldi
CGACTTGGACCTATCACTTTGGACACAAGGGACAGTATCTGCCTCTCCAGCACATATATATTGCTGGCTGTTCCCCTGAGAGCTCACTTGCCTGCACTACATGCTCCAGGACGACATCTGCCACTGCACTGCTGCTGTCTCTGCCCCTCTGGACCCTGCAATGGCACGTACTGTGGAGAGAGCCCCAGCCTTCAGCCTTGAAGAGAACCAGGCCCTGCTGGACAGCCTACTTCCACAGTACAGCAAGCTGTATGGGACACCAGGGGAGCAGGTGAGTGTTCTGTGCACTGCCTTTCTGAATGTGCATTTGGTGTGACTAGCAAGGCTGAAAGTCTGCACGCCACTGGCTAGCAGGCTCACTGAGTAGTTGTCACCCCCATAGTGTGTAGTGACTTGCACTGGACAGGTATGGTGCAGTGACAGTGCATTTGAACATGGTTTTACTTCCCATGCAATGATACCATGTAGTGACGTCTGGCAAACTGTCCATGGGCAGCTTTGCACTGCCTGTGTACATCATGTGCCCCTGTGATTGAGACATGTATATACAACTGTGTCATGCACGGATATGTTGCATGTGTGGTAATGGCCTTTTCACTTTGTCATCCTGACAGGTTAATGCCCATCGGAAGCAGGAAATCTGGAAGGACATCGTCCGGGCCGTCCGGTCCGTGGGGGTCTACAAGCGCCGGATCCGCAACTGCCAGAAGAGGTGGCAGGACCTTCGGGCTGGACCCGGAGGATTGCACGGGTCCAGCTGAAGCTGTCGCCTCCTCGCAGGAGGGGCGGAACACGGACCCTGACCCCCACATGCTCCAGATCCTGGCGGTGGTGTTTCCAGACCTGGATGGGCAGCTGAAGGCCAGACAGCAGCAAGGAGGGGGTGAGTCAAAGACTGCACTGTGAACTCTGTATTACATGCTTTGTGCCCTCCTCTGGCCTGGTTCAACTGCCACAGTGCAGCAGTCATGTTGTCCAGGAGCCATGTCCCTCTATTGTGCACTGCCCACTGCTCATCTGATACCCAGGTGTGGCCCTTACATTCAGGGAATTGTGTCACTTGGGACTGTGTCCTTGCAGTTTGCTTCACTAAAGGTGGGGGACAGCATCTGTTTCCCTAACTCTGTTGTGGGCATCATGGGTGGGTCCATTGTTCACACAACGCCTGGGTTTGGACATGTGATCTGCATGTTGCTTTGATATGCGGTCCACTTGCTGAGCTGAGCCACCACATGTGCCTGGGGTATGTGGCACACGCCCATGCAGCGGGTGGGAACAATGTTTGGGCCCCAGGAGTGTGCAGATTACGTGTGTCACACATACATAGCCAGCTATCCACTGTCCAGGGCACATCCCTCATTCATGTGGAGCAGGACAGTCATGCCTACTCCAGGCCATGCAATGCACTCTGTACTCCCACTCCCGTGTATCAGCTGACACATTGTGCACAGTGATTTGACCCCTCAGGTGTCTGCCTCTGTGTCAGTGTGCTGTGGATTAGTTGCCAGGACTGCTGGGGTGTTTCTTGGTAGGGGCTCAGCATGCCCCTGGAGATGTGACCATAGGAGACGATACTTGTGTGTCACATAGGTGTTTGATCAGCTGCCCGTGCAGACTGGGATATGCGAATGTGAAGTTCAGGCAGCTGTTCCCCATTCACAGCAAATTGTGAGGGGCTCAGGTTCAGAGGGTAGTGTCACAGGTCTCCCATATGTCCAATAGGTGTGACCTGGACAGATGAGGGTTAAGATGATGTGTTGTGTGGGGGATGTACATGTGCACTTGTGCAGCTCCAGGACTTGCATTCCCCATGACCTACTATTGTGACACAGTGCATAGTGTTGTTGTCTGGCTGCCAAGTCATACATCACTGAGACAGTGATGTATGACTTAGCAGTCATGCCTCTGCCATGGCATGTGTCAACTTATTGGTGGTCCTGCAGGGGAGTGACATGTGCTACATGCACACCATTGTGGCGATGGCTATCAGGACATGGGTGCATCATGGTGTCTGTCGCTGGTATGCATCACATGCATTTCCTATTTGACTCTGGGCATCCCTTTCATCCGGAAACCTGTACTGACTCAGTGGCAAGAGCTGTGATGTGTGCATGTCCACATGCCACACCGTGTCCTCTGCACTGTCCAACTACTGTGTACTTGGTGCATGTGTCCACACTGGGGTGTTGCAATCCAACAGACACCAGACATATGGGTGCAAGGCCATGTGGGATGTGAGTGCCATGCTTGGCATCAGACTGACAATTGGCTTCTCCTGTTCAGTTCGGGCACTTTTAGCAATGTACAACTAATGATGCCAGGGCTTGCTCTGTAATGTGCTGTGCTCACAGTGGTGTGTGCATTTGGTGCAGGTGACTGATGTCTGTCTGTTTCCCCATTGTTTGCAGATACATCCACGGCCACGGAAGGGGACAGCTCCACGGACCAGGAGGAGCCAGAGAGCCAGACTGGGTCAGCAGCCGAGGAGTGGTCGGAGGGACCCAGTGGCACGGAGGGCGAGGGGAGCCACACCGAGGAGTCCTCAGCACCATCCACCTCAGCTGAGGACCAGAGCAACTCGGAGGATGACTCCCTTGTGGAGGCGGGTGTCAGCAGCCACCACACCCCAGCTAGTGTTGCTGTCCCCGCCACCACCAGCACCACCACCGCCCTCCCATCGGCTCCCATTCCCCAGGTCCGTGGAGGCTCCCATGTTCGGGAGCGTGTCTCCTTTGGGCCAGGCACCGCACCCCCTGCCCCTGTGTCCCCTGCTGCCCTGAGTGAGGAGTCTGTGTACCTCCTTCGCCAGCTCCATGTAGGGCAGACAGCCATGCTGAGTGTCCTCCATGCGCACACCGCACTGTTGACTCAGCTGGTGTCGTTCATGGAGGGCATCTCATCGGGCATGTCTGACCTACAGAGGGGCAACAGGTCCATGGACTCCTCCCTGACGGCAGCAGTGTCCCTCCTCAGACAGTCCCTCACCCCTCCTGCCTCTGCTCCATCCACACTCCCCAGCACCTTACCCGTCCCAAGCACACACACACCGGCCCAGGCACACACCAGCACACACACGTCCAGCACACAGACACACACGCCACAAACTAAACACACACGCACGCACAGTCAGGGGACTGAAACCAGACTCACAGGGGATGGGGCCCTGGTACACACACATGCATCCACGGGCACTGCGCAGTCCTCAGTTGCCTCTCCCTCCAAAGCACCCTCCCTTGCCTCACCTGCAACCCCAAAGACCCAGCGCCTCTTCCTCAGTGACCTCGGCCTCTTCCCCTCCGATCCAGCTGCCCCAGCATCCAGGGGGAAGAGGAAGCCCCCACACGGAGCAGAGTGCCCCTCGCCCCGGACACCCTCCCCCAGGCGCAGACAGACTGAGGCCCCCACCCGCAAGTCCCCCGGAGTGCTAAAAGCAAGACCCCGCCGCCGCCCTGCAGCTCAAGCACCAGGTCTCCTTCCTCCATCTCTCAGGCCCCCACTCCACAGGTGCCCCCACCACACCCTGCCCCAGGTTCCCCCACCCACAGATATACCATCCCCAAGAGGCTCCGGCCTTCTCCCCCTGCCACTTGCTCTCCCGGAACCACACCCCCCGCTGCGCTTGTCTGTGCCACTGATGTGGTGAGGGTGTCCTCCCCTCTGTCCAGCCCACCTTGCCTGTTCCCCATTCTCCTCCCCTGGTGGTAGGCACTGCAGTGGAGTCCACTACCACCCTGTCTGACTTGGGCACTGCAGTGGCGGACCTGTCCACTCCATCTGCAGGGTCCACTGCAGTCGTGCCGGCACCCACAACATCTGAGCCATGCCCCCAGTTGTGCCGGCACACACCATGTCAGACACCTCCACTGCAGTTGTCAGTGGCTCTCCAGCACCCACCACCCCTTCCCTGCTTCCTCCTGGTGAGCCCTGATCCTGTCCCTGCGGTGCCTGGCCTACCCCCCGGTTGACCCTCCTAGTGGATTGTCCCTGGTTCTGTGCAGGCATGTGTAGGGTGGCATCTGCCACTGTCACCCACTTGTGACTTTGTTGATGGACTGGCCATTGGCCTTTGTTTATGTTCTACCGGACTTCTACTTTTAATGCCACATATGCTGAATAAAGCAACTTTCTGTTCTCTAGTGCTTTTGCTTCTGATGTACATGATGTTGATGATGCTAACCATGCCCTTGCTGCAGTGATGGTGATATTTGGTCTCATGATAATGAAGTGTTACTGTGTAGGAACCCATGTGGTCCAGGGGGAATGTGTCCTATCCTGTGGTGTATCCATGTCATCCATAGCAGTATCTGAGGGTGTCATGTGTTCAGTATTTGGCAATGGGATTTCCTACTTAGATTGGCAATTTCACATCTGTGGCTTCCACCCCTGCACATTTGTTGTGCCTGCCATTGTTCAATTCGTCTACTTCCTTGACCGTGTGGCCATCTCCACTGGACATGCAGGTTTGGGCATCAATGGGGAAGGACTCATCTGTGTTGTCAGTGCAACATTGCTAAACAAGTGTGTTGGATCTGTGCTGATGATTCCGTTGGCACTTCCATGACCAGGCTGATGTGACGGGAGCCCTCATTTGGTGCTAATTGTTGATTGTGTGACCAAGTGCTCAGCTGACATGGTGGGGCCCTACTGAGGCAACATATGGCACAGCTTTCCTCACACAGGAGTGGAGTCCCCTCATGGCAGTGTGTACTCCTGTGACATTGCCTGCGCCCAAGGTGTGTGTTGTATGTGCATGTCTGTGTGTTCACTTCCGTTTAGCTGTGCATGCTGTGATCCCTAGTGTTGTACCTGTTTGTGATGCTAGCTGAGTTGAGCTATGTTCCCCCAAAGTATTCTCCCTGGGTTCTCTGTGATGTGGGTGCATGGCACATTACTGGTCATCAGGGTGTCACCCATAGGTGTGCTTGCTGTCAGGGCTGAGTTTGTGTGCAGACGCAGCTGGGTCACAGTCAGGTTTCCCCTTGGCACTTGTTGTTTGCCCCTGTCATGTGATTTCCAGTTTGTGTTATCTTTCAGTGATTGTGACATGTTGTGTGTGTGACTGCTGGCACTCCTCAGGGTCCGGGCTGCAATGTTGGTTGTTGTCTATGTGTGTTCTTTGTGGGTGACCTTGGCTTCTTCATTGGTGTGTGACTGTGGCTGTGATCCCATTGGTTGGTGTGGTATTGCCGTCATGTCCATGTACGGCGTAGTGTGCAGTGTGTCAGACATTCAGGAGTCTTGTTGAGTGTCCATGTGTGATGTGTTTCTGCACCTTGGTTCCCACCCACCACCCTGGAATAGTCATGGGTGCATGTGCAATGTCACCAGTGCATGTGTGCTTCACTGCTGCACATTGTTGGAGGTCGAGGGGTGTGGTGTTGAGTGTGTGCAGATGAGAGTTGTTGCCCGGCTAGGCCCCTGCCTCCATGTTGGCCTTGGCTCACTGGCCATGCTGTTTGATTTGTGCTTGTGTAGGTGTGATGGTAGTTAGTTGCTCAGTACACATGACTGTGGTTCACAGTGTGAACCACATTTAGCTTTGTCATCACAGTGGGATTGTACTGCAGCCCAGGGTCACCACATTGTGGGGGCCCTGGGGGTGGTGCTGTGGTGTGTCTGTGTCTTGCTGTGTCAGTTGCTGTCCCTACGTGCCTGTGTGACATGTGTGATTTGTGCTCCCTCTCATCTGACAATGCCTGCTTGCCCACATAGGGAATTTGGATCCATGAGTTACCTTTGTGTGGCACTGTATGCACATCTGTATGATTGGTATTCATGTCTCCTCATGTGTTGTGTGGTTGCCTGGGGACACTGGCACCCCCACCCTCACCTGTTGTGTATGATGTGCAGGGTGGGTCTGCCTGTTTGTGTTTGTGCATCTGCACCACTGCATTGGCATATCTTGGGTGTGCCATTGGCTGTATGTAGTTTGGTGGGTTTCCCCTGCTGTCCCTGGGACTCCTAGGTCATCGGTCAGCACAATGATCATGGTTTGTGTGTCCCATTGCTGCCATGGTATGGTATCTGTTCACCTCACATCTGCAGTCTCCACATGGTATCTGCATGTGTGTGCCCATTGGTGCAAATATGTGGGTCTGCATTCTGATGGTCACTTCTGTCATTGTGTCATTGATGATTGTTGACGGTGTCAGCCCCCATGGGTGTTGTTTGTCTGCACATGGCCAAAGTTATGTCTTATTTGCACTGCAGGATTTGGCTCCCCCAATTTATGTTGCAATGGGACACATACACTACTTTGCCACTGATGTGTTTGTTGTTCTGTGACCAGGAATCATCCATGCAGTTTGGCAGTTGCACCTCTTTCTTTGTCAACACTTACCTTTTGGTCACTGTGATGATGGGGGTTTGGACCCCATTGCCACAATGTTCAAAATGTGCTTCAGCTATGGACCCCACACTTACATTTTGGTCACTGTGATGATGGGGGTTTGGACCCCATTGCCACAATGTTCAAAATGTGCTTCAGCTATGGACCCCACACTTACATTTTGGTCACTGTGATGATGGGGGTTTGGACCCCATTGCCACAATGTTCAAAATGTGCTTCAGCTATGGACCCCACACTTACATTTTGGTCACTGTGATGATGGGGGTTTACTTTGGACCCCATTGCCACAATGTTCAAAATGTGCTTCAGCTATGGACCCCACACTTACCTTTTGGTCACTGTGATGATGGGGGTTTGGACCCCATTGCCACAATGTTCAAAATGTGCTTCAGCTATGGACCCCACACTTACATTTTGGTCACTGTGATGATGGGGGTTTGGACCCCATTGCCACAATGTTCAAAATGTGCTTCAGCTATGGACCCCACACTTACATTTTGGTCACTGTGATGATGGGGGTTTGGACCCCATTGCCACAATGTTCAAAATGTGCTTCAGCTATGGACCCCACACTTACCTTTTGGTCACTGTGATGATGGGGGTTTGGACCCCATTGCCACAATGTTCTAAATGTGCTTCAGCTATGGACCCCACACTTACCTTTTGGTCACTGTGATGATGGGTGTTTGGACCCCATTGCCACAATGTTCAAAATGTGCTTACCTTTTGGTCACTGTGATGATGGGGGTTTGGACCCCATTGCCACAATGGTCATGGCCTGCTTGCATTGTGGAGGCCACACACATATATGTGTGGCACATGTGCTAGGGGGTCACATTGTATGTTCAAAGTCATGTTCGGTGTTGTAGGCATTTGACACAGTCTACACACGCTTGTCATGGTGTTGGGGGATGTCTTCTTCTTGCATTCCCTAGGTTGTGGTGTGCTGGTTGTGTCATGCATTGTCCATCCTATGAGTGGGGGTGGTAGTAGTGGTAGGCATCCTGCCCCCTGGGTGAGGGTGGTAGTAGTGGGAGGCATCCAGCCCCCCTGGCTAAGGGTGGTAGTAGTGGTAGGCATCCTGCCCCCTGGGTGAGGGTGGTAGTAGTGGTAGGCATCCAGACCCCCTGGCTAAGGGTGGTAGTAGTGGTAGGCATCCTGCCCCCCTGGGTGAGGGTGGTAGTAGTGGTAGGCATCAAGCCCCCCTGGCTAAGGGTGGTGGTAGGCATCCAGCCCCCCTGGGTGAGGGTGGTAGTAGTGGTAGGCATCCAGCCCCCCTGGCTAAGGGTGGTAGTAGTGGTAGGCATCCTGCCCCCTGGGTGAGGGTGGTAGTAGTGGTAGGCATCCAGCCCCCCTGGCTAAGGGTGGTGGTAGGCATCCAGCCCCCTGGGTGAGGGTGGTAGTAGTGGTAGGCATCCTGCCCCCTGGGTGAGGGTGGTAGTAGTGGTAGGCATCCAGACCCCCTGGCTAAGGGTGGTAGTAGTGGTAGGCATCCTGCCCCCCTGGGTGAGGGTGGTAGTAGTGGTAGGCATCCAGACCCCCTGGCTAAGGGTGGTAGTAGTGGTAGGCATCCTGCCCCCCTGGGTGAGGGTAGTAGTAGTGGTAGGCATCCAGACCCCCCTGGCTAAGGGTGGTAGTAGTGGTAGGCATCCTGGCCCCCTGGGTGAGGGTGGTAGTAGTGGTAGGCATCAAGCCCCCCCTGGCTAAGGGTGGTGGTAGGCATCCAGCCCCCCTTGGGTGAGGGTGGTAGTAGTGGTAGGCATCCAGCCCCCTGGCTAAGGGTGGTAGTAGTGGTAGGCATCCTTCCCCCCTGGGTGAGGGTGGTAGTAGTGGTAGGCATCCAGCCCCCCTGGCTAAGGGTGGTGAGGCATCCAGCCCCCCTGGCTAAGGGTGGTGGTAGGCATCCAGCCCCCCTGGGTGAGGGTGGTAGTAGTGGTAGGCATCCAGCCCCCTGGCTAAGGGTGGTAGTAGTGGTAGGCATCCTGCCCCCCTGGGGGAGGGTGGTAGTAGTGGTAGGCATCCAGCCCCCTGGCTAAGGGTGGTGGTGAGGCATCCAGCCCCCCTGGGTGAGGGTGGTAGTAGTGGTAGGCATCCAGCCCCCCCTGGCTAAGGGTGGTAGTAGTGGTAGGCATCCTGCCCCCCCCTGGGTGAGGGTGGTAGTAGTGGTAGGCATCCAGCCCCACCTGGCTAAGGGTGGTGGTAGGCATCCAGCCCCCCTGGGTGAGGGTGGTAGTAGTGGTAGGCATCCAGCCCCCTGGCTAAGGGTGGTAGTAGTGGTAGGCATCCTGCCCCCTGGGTGAGGGTGGTAGTAGTGGTAGGCATCCAGCCCCCCTGGCTAAGGGTGGTGGTAGGCATCCAGCCCCCTGGGTGAGGGTGGTAGTAGTGGTAGGCATCCTGCCCCCTGGGTGAGGGTGGTAGTAGTGGTAGGCATCCAGCCCCCTAGCTAAGGGTGGTGGTAGGCATCCAGCCCCCCTGGGTGAGGGTGGTAGTAGTGGTAGGCATCCAGCCCCCTGGCTAAGGGTGGTAGTAGTGGTAGGCATCCTGCCCCCTGGGTGAGGGTGGTAGTAGTGGTAGGCATCCTGCCCCCCTGGGTGAGGGTGGTAGTAGTGGTAGGCATCCTGCCCCCCTGGGTGAGGGTGGTAGTGGTGGTAGGCATCCTGCCCCCCCTGGCTAAGGGTGGTAGTAGTGGTAGGCATCCAGCCCCCCCTGGTTGAGGGTGGTAGTAGTGGTAGGCATCCAGCCCCCCCTGGCTAAGGGTGGTAGTAGTGGTAGGCATCCTGCCCCCCTGGGTGAGGGTGGTGGTGCGCATTCAGGCCCCTGTGTGCATATGTGGCATTGGTGATGGGCATCCCGCCCCTATGGTGCTGCTGTTGTGTAAGTATATTCTGCATCCCTCTGTGTGTGTGATGTGTCGTGTACGTGTTGTATGTGTTTTATGGTTGGTGTCTGGCTTACCTTCTGCGCCGTACGCGTCCGTGCCTGTTCCGGTATTATATGTAGAATATTGGTATGATCGGGACGAAGGGATTCATGGTTGGTTCGTGTCGTTCGTCCTTCTCGTTGCTTCGCGTCGTCCTCGTCGCTTCGCCTCGTCCTCGTCGCTGCCGTGTTCGTCTCGGAGCCGTGGATCGTGTTGTGGCGCGAATCGGAGCTTATGTGCGCCTCTCCCGGATGCTTTGACGTGCCGTGCGTAGCGACGGGTTCGGCGCGTACGGAAAGCGCATCGTACTTGTCCGGCCGGACGGGGCTGCATTTTTCCTTCCGTGCGACTCGATTCGGCGTTGCCGGATTCGCCTCGGTCGGGGAACTGGACCTGGTTTGGGTGAGTACGGCTCGGCCGGATTCTTTGCTGTTGTGCGCATCGTACTTACTCGTTCGGTGTGCTGTACGGATCGGTCGGGAAACAGGCTTTCGCATGGCTTTTTTCCCGACCGAATGGTGTTGGGTACGCCTCCGACCGAGATCGGAATCGGCCCCAAAGTGTGTACAATATGTATCAAATTTTTGGACATCTCAGATGTACTGTGAAGGTGATCAGCGGGTCATGTCCTTGGTCATCTTCCAAGTTGACTTCATCGCTTTGTCTTGTTAGTTTTCAGAGCGCATGCGCAGGTCCCATGGCTCTTGGGCTGCTGTTCAGTTAACCCAGGCCCATTTTACGAACTAATAGAAATCAAAGAAGAAACATATTAAAATCAAAAATAAATGTTTTCACTGTATACCCCCTACTTCTACTCTATTCCCATTTAATTATAAAATCTATCCCGCATTAGTAGCGTTAGAATACCACATTATTAATTGCAGCAACGCGAAGGCTTTAGCATGTGAGAACATAAAGCAGCCATTTTAGTATACACTGCGCAGAAGCAAAGATTCCCTCCAAGCAAAGAAAGACTTCATACCACGTGATATGGTTGACACATGCGCAGTTGAGTTCCCGCGCTTTAGCGGCCATTTTGGATTAGACAAGGATTATTTATTAGTGGAAAACCCATAGGCAAGCATCATCTGGATAAAAATTTTTTGTGTATGCACTTATTAATAAAGACGTTACAAGGTTTTAGTACAAATTAATTAATACTGTGAGAAGATTGCTTACGAGCAAGTCTCATTGTGAGTCCTTGCTCCATCACATGATGCTTTATACATACATAAAATGCATTTTCCTTGGCATTGTTTTTCACCGTAGGTGACACTTGGTATTGGGCTTGAATATTTGGCAGTATGGTACAACGTGGGTACTATTCAATCCTTCCTTCTCCACAATCCCAAGTTACATTGGATATGAGGCATCCTTTTTCTTACGGATAATTTTGTATAGACACAGGTGTCTCATATAGGACAATTGGGTCACTGAGGTTTCTGAATAACTCTCTACAAATCCGGCAATTTTCAAGACCTAAAGCCTGGGCCTCTTTCTCATGTACTGTAATGAGGGGATGGTCAGCAGGTTGTTGCAATACAGGTAACACACACATAAGTAAGGTACTAGAAAATATTGTTTGCACTATGCGATGCATTTTCTTGAAAGTGACATAGTTATGGAGTGTCTTTCTCAGTTCCAGGGCACTTTCTTTAAGAGTCAGTAATAAAAAAGCTCGCAGTGCGCTGCCATCTGCTTCTCCTCCTGGTCCGTAGTCATCTTGCTCAGAGGCAGTATCACGGACCTGCCCTGCAGTGTCCTCTTCAGTCTATTTTTCGGCAGCTGCAGACCATAAACTTTTTTTGACTCTACATTGCATTCTCCACTCAACAGCATCTGTTGGTGTCACCATCCCTGTGACACTTGATGATGGGCCCTCAGCATTGTTCTTCTGAATGGCCTGGTCTGTCTCCCCCTTGTCCGGTATGATGCGTTGCTCCACGGGTGGCCGGCGCTCATCCGTTATAGGTACCTCTTCCTCAGGTGTTGTTGGTGCAGCTCTGCATCGTGGTTCGTGCAGCCACTGAGGACGTCCTTGCACCTTTACCGTTGTCCACGTAACCATGGGCATGATTTGGGGTCCGGTCCACCTAGAACTAAGAGGAACATCTTTTATTTTTCTCACCATGACCATGTCTCCAGGTTTAAAAGGGTGTGAGTGTTCTGAGGAAGGATAGGGCAAAGCTTCTCTCACCCGGAGATGGTGATGCTTCAAGACCACTAACAGCTGTACAGCGTAGTCAGAAATATGTTCAACCGTTCATAGCAGTGCTGCTTGGGATGCTGTGAGAGGCAACCTCAACCCTACTGACATAGGCCGCCCCATCAGTACCTATTGGGCGGACAAGAGAGTTGTTCTAGACGGTGTCACGCTTATGGCATGCAGCACTAAAGGCAGCGCACCAGACCATTTCAGGCCTGTTGCATCAGTTGTTTTTGCTAATTTATGTTTTATTGTTGAGTTCACTCTCTTTATCTGGCCTGAACTTTGGGGGTGGTAAGGGGCATGCAGTTTCTACTCTATTCCCAGACAGTCACACATCTTGTGCACAACTTCGGTCACAAATTCACCCCCTCTGTCGCTATTTATGCCCTGGGGAATCCCAAACTGGGGTATGATATCTCATCAAGCATCGCACAACTGTTGCTGCATCATTCTTCCTTGTATTAAATGCCGCCACCCATTTTGAAAATTGATCCACACATATTAGCAAATATTTGAATCCATTCACTGGGGGCATATAGGCGAAATCTACTTGAATGTTGGTAAGGGGACCCTGTGGTACTGGCAAGTGATCATGGGTAGCAGGGGCCCGACCTTTAGCATGTTGGGCACAGACAAGACATTGGGAGCAAAACTGTTCAATGAAAGCTGTTATTCCTGGTGCAAACGATTCTTGTCTAATCAAAGCATTCATCCCCCCTTATGCCATGTGAGTAGGTCCATGAGCAAGCCTTGTAAGGGGCAGGAACATACTGTGTGGGGCCAGGCCTCCCATCCTGGTGGACCCACAATCCCCCATCACTCTGCTCGCACCCAGCACCAATCCATGCTCCCTCTTCATCTGGTGTTGCAGACCATTGTGCTTCCTTCACCTCAGCTAGCAACATTTGTCTATGAATGAGCTGTATTTTTGGAATGCTTTTTGCCATTAAAGGCACCATCTGTACTGGCTGTAACATGCTCTCTTTTGCTGCTGTATCAGCCATGGTGTTACCTCTGGCTAGCTTAGTATTAGCCCCTGTGTGTGTGCCTCACAACTTATTACTGCTATTCTGTTGAATAGTAGTATTGCCCTTAGCAATTTATTTTACTAAGGGTTCATTTTGAATGGGGTGTTCTGCCTCTGTTATGAACACACAATACTGCCACAGCTGGCCAAAATCGTGGACAACTCCAAAGGCATACCGTGAGTCAGTGCAAATGCTCGGCTTGCTGGGCAGATGTGCAGGGGGAGAGCTGCACTTTCAGCTATGGTGTCTACTGTTGTTATAGCATACCCTGCTCTGTAATCTGTGTCTGTTGGTCTGCTGGAGGAACTATCAGTGTACCACTCATAGTCTGCCTTTTCTAATGGTGTTTGCTGCAAATCTGGTCTGGGTGAGGTGCATGTCTCTACAACCTCAACACAGTCATGGTCAGGGGTCTCATCTGAATCACCTGTTGGAGGTAATAATGTTGCCAAATTAACAGGTGGGTGTTGGACTTGGCCCTTTTTGCAGGGTCATCCCTGAACTTTTTGCCTTCCTCCTGTATATTCTCTGACCTGTTTTTGTTGGTTTTATGACTCTGGGCACTTTACCACTGCTGATCAGTGCTAAAGTGCATATGCTCTCCCCATTATAAATTGTGTGATGGATTAGTGACTCCATGATTGGATGATTGGTTTACTTGTCAGTCCCTAGTACAGTGCACTGAGTGTGCCCAGGGCTTGTAAATCCAATGCCGCTGGTCGGCTTGCAGCACTGGTTGTGCCACCCACAGAAGCGGCTTGTAAAATGTGTCTCAGGCCTGCCATTGCAGAGCCTGTGTGCAGCCTAGGGCTGCCATGTCGACTTGGCAAGTGCACCCACTTGCCAGTCCCTAAACCTTCCCTTATCTTCATATCGGTCACCCCTAAAGTAGGCCCTAGGGCAGGGTGCAGTGTAAGTATAAGGTAGGACATGCCCTGGTGTGTGTGGCATGTCCTAATAGTGAATTACAGCCATTTTCGTTTTTCACTATTGCAAGGCTACCTGCTCCCCATAGGCCAGAATGGGCAGACTGACTATTACACCTTATAGTCAGAACTGACCCAGGGAACATGGTAGAAAAACTAATTTAGTATGCCTGAACTCAGAATGATAAAATACATCTTTTAGTGAAGTTGGTTTTAACATTCTGTGTTTGAAAATACCACTTTTAGAAAGTAGGTATTTTCTTGCCTAAACCATCCAGCTTCCTCTGCTCAGGTTGTGTATTATATGTCTGGGTTTGTGAGTGACAGGGGCTGGGGGATTCCAGGAGGCAGGGTGAGTCAGCACTAGGCTGAATAGGTCTGCCTGAAGGAGGATGGGTGGGAGGAGTTGCACCTGGGTCTGAATAGGGCTGTGCCTGCCTTCCACAATGCTGGCTCCACCTCCTGCCGGGCGTCTGATGGCTCTGCCCCTCACTCTCAAAGGAAAGAAGGAGTCATGTACACAAAGTGCTCCAGGACTGACCAGAACTGGTTTTGGACTAGGCAGAGGCCTCTCTGCCTTCAGAGAACAAAGAGAAAAGGTGTATAAAAAGGGGACCCAGACCCCTAGGAAATTAGATCACTTTGGGAAAACAAGAAGAAACCTTTGCTGAGGAGCGGAACCAAGAAGAAACTGAGGAGAAGACTATCCCTAAGCTAGAGGGATCTGCCTGCAGTGGTTACCTGACTGCCAAAGGAAGGAGAAAGGACTTTGTGTGCACTTTATTCAACTTGTAAAGGATCTCCAAGGGCTTGAGAAAAGAGCTTGCCTCCTGCTGAAGTCTCAGGGACAACAGACTTCAACCACCAGCTCCCCAAGAATCCTTTGGAAGTGCCTGCTGCTGTTTTGGGCCTTCTGAAAGGACTGCGTGTCGCAAGGAGCTGGAAGCGCGACTCAAGAGGGAGAAGCGTGTCGCAGTCGCAGCCGCTGCCGTCGCATCACGGAGATGACGCCGCTGTAGCTGACGCATTGCACCGCATCTCGAGAAACATCCCGCAACCCCGAAGAAGCGTGTCGCCGTCGCAGCCGCTGCCGTTGCATCGTAGATGTCGCCGCTGTAGCTGTCGCATTGCACCGCATCAAGAGAAGAGTCTCGCATCGAGGAAGAAGCGTGTCGCCGTCGCAGCCGCTGCCGTCGCATCGTAGATGTCGCCGCTGTAGCTTACGCATTGCACCGCATCGAGAGAAGCGCCTCGCATCCACGGAGAAGCATGCCGCCGTCGGAGCTGCTGCCGTCGCATCACGAAACCAGGGTGTCGCCGCTGCAGTTGTCGCATCGAGCGGAAGCGTCTCACAACGTTGGAGAAGAGTGTCGCAGCCGAAGTTGTTGCCGTCGCATCGCTGAACAAGGGTGTCGCCGCTGCAGCTGACGCATCGAGTCGAGACTTCTCGCAACATCGGAGAAGCGTGCCGCATCAGGAAGAACTTGACGTCTTTATTTCTTTGCACCAGAACTTTGTCGCATTTCCATCGCTGCAACATTGCTTGTTGTGGAAGCGTCCCACATCGTAAGGTACATTGACTTAAAGTGTCGCATCTTAAGAACTGAACTGAACTAAGCTAAAACTACCATTTTAAGTACAGTATTGTGGATTTTTGTCGTTTATGGTCTTGTGTTAAAACTATATAAAGAATACTTATTTTTGATATAAACCTTGTGTGGTGTCCATCTGTAGTGTTGTCACTAGATTACTGTATGTGTTCACAAATGCTTTACACACTGCCTCTGAGATAAGCCTGTCTGCTCGTGCCAAGCTACCAAGGGGGTGAGCAGGGGTTATTTTAGGAGTGTACCCCTTTACCCTGACTAGAGGCGAGGGTCCCTATTTGTCACAAGTACCTACCTGTGCCAACTAGAGAACCCCAATTCTAACATTGGTGGTCAGCGGTGAGGATTTGGACTTGCATTTGTGATTCATATACAGTGATTGGTGAACACTACTAGTGAGTGCAGACCAAACGCAACCACATACTGTTTTTCTGTTTTATGGTGTCCTCCTGGAGGTATTTTTGATACTATGACTCTGGTTAGTTGTTGCAAAATGGAACTCGACTTCTGGCACATGTTTGTCTACACAATGAAGGAACTACGTGTGTTTTGCAAGGAAAGGGGGCTGCCTGTGAAAAGAAGGTCCAGGGAGGATCTAGAGGCATCCCTATTTCAGTATGAGTTACCCAGCTGGAAGGCAACACTACCAGTTGAGTCTGAGAAGGAGGAATTCCCTAAAAGTGAGGGAGAAACAGAAAAAGATAGCTGGCTTCTGGCTTATGAGCAGGAGCTGAGAGAAATTGACGAAGAGCTGAGAGAGCTTGATGAGGCTCAGAGGGCCTCAGCCCAAGAAAAAGAAATTTGGGCAGCTCAGGAAGTGAGCTTTGCTGAGTTGGAGGTGGAGTCCAGCTCAGATGGTGGCAGCAAAATTAAGTTATTCAGTGCTGAGAGAGTAGTGCACACACCCAGAGATGTGGCGCCTGACTTGGAGGGGGTTAACATACACCAGGAGGTTCAAGGACATGAGGTAGCTCCAGTAGTGCGGAGTGTCCCTGAGAGGAATAGGGAAACTGACGCAGGGATTCATGGTCCTAGTGGTGGGAGGGACACTCTACTGACTCTAGATGAGAGGTGCAGGGAGAGGGGTTCCCCCATGGTTGAAGTCCTGGTATGTGAGTGTGAAGACCGCCCAGAAGAGTGTGGGTTGAATGACAGAGACAGTCAGTTACTGTCTTGCCAATCTCAGGAGAATGGTGTGGAGTACGTGTGCGAGGCACTGGATGGTGAGGTGAAGGATAGTTTAGTTAACCCCTGTAGGGGGCTGTGTGATCCAATTGTGGGAGAGCATATTGTAAGTCCCTGTTTTCCAGAGCTATGCCAACACCACCTGTTGGAGAGTGAGTTCTCTGACCCCAGGGAGCTCATATTGGAGGCAGACCTTTTGGTGGATTCCAGAGGGTCTGAAGAGGCATTGGGGAGTGACCCTAAGAGGAGTGGCTCAGGTGTCTTCCAACCCAGAGTGGTGGGAGAGGTTCAGTGTAGCCCAGCTAGGTCCCGTGGTAATGGGAGGGGTGTAGGGACTCACGTCCTGTCTCAGTGGAGAAGGAGTGAGTGTGGGGCTGCGTGTCCCAAGGTGCCCGAAACCCAGTCTCAGAGCCTGGATGGTTCTTTAAGGGAACACCAGGTAGGGAGCCTAGGCTGTCCTGATGGGCCACCTATTGAGGAGGATCTCCTAGTGTCTAGAGAACCTGGAGCGTCTGTAAATGGAGCTCCCGTGTTTCTGGTGTCTGGCAGTGCCACTCCTAAGTGGAGGGTGCAGAAGTCCAGAGTGAGGGGTGAGAGGGGGAGAGAGTCCCCAGTGGAAGAACCAGTAGGTCAGGGACCAGCCAGAAGGGCTGAGTCACCAGTGAATGACCATGGTGACACCACTTCTGTCCTGGGGGATCTTCACTCGCTGTCAGATGGACAGGGGTCGGGAGATCTGCACCAGGCAGACTGTCACACAACACATGAGAGATGTGTTACCTTCTGGGGGGATGCGTGCTCCCCAGGAAGTCCTGGTGCGCCAGGCAGATTCTTACACAACTCTAGAGGAGTGTGTTTCCCTTGGGGGGTTGGTGTACCCTCCCGGAAGTCCTGGGTTGCCAGGCACAGGTCCAGCCTAAGGGTACAGACCCTGGGTTGGAGGGCCAGGTTCAGGGTGTCCCCCTGACCTGGAGGAAGGGGCAGCTGCTAACAGTGCCCCTACCAGTTTGTCTTCTGGGGCACCGCTCCAGGTGGGAGGGTGCAGGACCCCAGTAAGGGGGGCGGGAGAGGACAGCCTCACCCCTGGCCTCTGCCCAGTATAAGGGTACAGGCCCTATGCTGGGATCCCAGTTGCAGGATAGAACCCCTGAACTGGTGGGCGGGTGTGCAGGACACCTGCCACAGGTGCCCTGACAATTCTGGTAGGGAGTACCGCTCCTGATGGGAGGGGGCAGTACTCTGGAAGGGGGTGCAGAGGGAGGGAGTCCTCGCCTCTGACCCCGGTCCAACTGGAGGGTTTAGACCCTAGAATGGAGGACCAGGTTCAGGGTGTCCCCCCTGACCTGGACGCCCAGTTGCAGGATAGAACCCCTGAACTGGTGGGCGAATTGTGCAGGACACCTGCCACAGGTGCCCTGGCAAATCTGGAAGGGGGTACCGCTCCAGGTGGGAGGGTACAGAGCCCCAAGGAGGAGGAGGACCGGGTGTGGGAAAGCCCACCCCAGTCTCCTGTCCAGCCGCCGGGTACAGGCCCGGGGCTGGTGGGTCAGTGCCAGGATGTCATACCTGACCTGACAGGAGGGAGAGTGGACAAAGGGTGCCAAGCACCTGGGGCTTCTGCCCCCCGCTCTCTGATGCCACAGAGGTTTGAGAGCCCTGAGAGGCATAAGGCCTGGGTCTCATCCCTGACCATTGTCAGTGGCCACTGTGGCTTACTGTCTGTCTGTTGGGACACACCTGTGAGCAAGCTAAGGTTAGGTGCTGCACAGATGGTGTCCACAGGTGAGGATAAGGGTTCCCTATGGGTTAGCTTAGTGGGCCCTGAGAGTATGGACAGAGGGATCCAAATAGGTTCAGATTGGCGTAGAACTGGAATATGCCCCTGCTGTTGCGGGCCAGGGTCCAGGTTCTATCGCCCAAAGCAGGAAGCCCATCAGGGTAGTGATTGGTCTCCCCTGCGTTTTGGCTGGAAGGGGTTTGTGTTGGACTTGGCCCTTTTTGCAGGGTCATCCCTGAACTTTTGCCTTCCTCCTGTATATTCTCTGACCTGTTTTTATTGGTTTTATGACTCTGGGCACTTTACCACTGCTGATCAGTGCTAAAGTGCATATGCTCTCCCATTATAAATTGTGTGATGGATTAGTGACTCCATGATTGGATGATTGGTTTACTTGTCAGTCCCTAGTACAGTGCACTGAGTGTGCCCAGGGCTTGTAAATCCAATGCCGCTGGTCGGCTTGCAGCACTGGTTGTGCCACCCACAGAAGCGGCTTGTAAAATGTGTCTCAGGCCTGCCATTGCAGAGCCTGTGTGCAGCCTAGGGCTGCCATGTCGACTTGGCAAGTGCACCCACTTGCCAGTCCCTAAACCTTCCCTTATCTTCATATCGGTCACCCCTAAAGTAGGCCCTAGGGCAGGGTGCAGTGTAAGTATAAGGTAGGACATGCCCTGGTGTGTGTGGCATGTCCTAATAGTGAATTACAACCATTTTCGTTTTTCACTATTGCAAGGCTACCTGCTCCCCATAGGCCAGAATGGGCAGACTGACTATTACACCTTATAGTCAGAACTGACCCAGGGAACATGGTAGAAAAACTAATTTAGTATGCCTGAACTCAGAATGATAAAATACATCTTTTAGTGAAGTTGGTTTTAACATTCTGTGTTTGAAAATACCACTTTTAGAAAGTAGGTATTTTCTTGCCTAAACCATCCAGCTGCCTCTGCTCAGGTTGTGTATTATATGTCTGGGTTTGTGAGTGACAGGGGCTGGGGGATTCCAGGAGGCAGGGTGAGTCAGCACTAGGCTGAATAGGTCTGCCTGAAGGAGGATGGGTGGGAGGAGTTGCACCTGGGTCTGAATAGGGCTGTGCCTGCCTTCCACAATGCTGGCTCCACCTCCTGCCGGGCGTCTGATGGCTCTGCCCCTCACTCTCAAAGGAAAGAAGGAGTCATGTACACAAAGTGCTCCAGGACTGACCAGAACTGGTTTTGGACTAGGCAGAGGCCTCTCTGCCTTCAGAGAACAAAGAGAAAAGGTGTATAAAATGGGGACCCAGACCCCTAGGAAATTAGATCACTTTGGGAAAACAAGAAGAAACCTTTGCTGAGGAGCGGAACCAAGACGAAACTGAGGAGAAGACTATCCCTAAGCTAGAGGGATCTGCCTGCAGTGGTTACCTGACTGCCAAAGGAAGGAGAAAGGACTTTGTGTGCACTTTATTCAACTTGTAAAGGATCTCCAAGGGCTTGAGAAAAGAGCTTGCCTCCTGCTGAAGTCTCAGGGACAACAGACTTCAACCACCAGCTCCCCAAGAATCCTTTGGAAGTGCCTGCTGCTGTTTTGGGCCTTCTGAAGGGACTGCGTGTCGCAAGGAGCTGGAAGCGCGACTCAAGAGGGAGAAGCGTGTCGCCATCGCAGCCGCTGCCGTCGCATCACGGAGATGACGCCGCTGTAGCTGACGCATTGCACCGCATCTCGAGAACCGTCCCGCAACCCCGAAGAAGCGTGTCGCCGTCGCAGCCGCTGCCGTCGCATCGTAGATATCGCCGCTGTAGCTGTCGCATTGCACCGCATCAAGAGAAGAGTCTCGCATCGAGGTAGAAGCGTGTCGCCGTCGCAGCCGCTGCCGTCGCATCGTAGATGTCGCCGCTGTAGCTGTCGCATTGCACCGCATCAGAGAAGAGTCTCGCATCGAGGAAGAAGCGTGTCGCTGTCGCAGCCGCTGCCGCCGCATCGTAGATGTCGCCGCTGTAGCTGACGCATTGCACCGCATCGAGAGAAGCGCCTCGCATCCACGGAGAAGCGTGCCGCCGTCGGAGCTGCTGCCGTCGCATCACGAAACCAGGGTGTCGCCGCTGCAGTTGTCGCATCGAGCGGAAGCGTCTCGCAACGTTGGAGAAGAGTGTCGCAGCCGAAGTTGTTGCCATCGCATCGCTGAACAAGGCATCGAGTCGAGACTTCTCGCAACATCGGAGAAACGTGCCGCATCAGGAAGAACTTGACGTCTTTATTTCTTTGCACCAGAACTTTGTCGCATTTCCATCGCTGCAACATTGCTTGTTGTGGAAGCGTCCCGCATCGTAAGGTACATTGACTTAAAGTGTCGCATCTTAAGAACTGAACTGAACTAAGCTAAAACTACCATTTTAAGTACAGTATTGTGGATTTTTGTCGTTTATGGTCTTGTGTTAAACTATATAAAGAATACTTATTTTTGATATAAACCTTGTGTGGTGTCCATCTGTAGTGTTGTCACTAGATTACTGTATGTGTTCACAAATGCTTTACACACTGCCTCTGAGATAAGCCTGTCTGCTCGTGCCAAGCTACCAAGGGGGTGAGCAGGGGTTATTTTAGGAGTGTACCCCTTTACCCTGACTAGAGGCGAGGGTCCCTATTTGTCACAAGTACCTACCTGTGCCAACTAGAGACCCCCAATTCTAACAGTGGGCATCTTTTAATGGTGATATTGGTGTTAGATAACAGAGTGACCTCATAACCTGTTTGCCTGGGCGCTTAAAAATGTTGTATTGCTGCAGATAACAACATCAACTGTACCGAATGTGGCACATAGACAATACAAGGGTAGTCCAACACAATGGGAGCCTTCCTCTCTACCATCACAGCTGCTGCGACCATTGCTCTCAAACAAGCTGGATGCCCAGTCACTGCTGCAGGCAAAGTCACAGATTAGTATGCCACAGGTCGTTTTCCTGAGCAATGCTGCTGAGTCAGCACCCCATTTGCAATGCCATTTTGCTCTGACACATAGAGATGAAAGGGCAGTTTGTAATCAGACAGCCCTAGGGCTGGCGGAGTACACAATGTCTCTTTCAGTTTCTTGATACAGTCTGCAAGTTCATTAGTCCATACAATGCTGTTGGGAGCATCTTGTAGTGTTACATTGCCGCAGGATGGCATCATAGGATCTGTACTCAGGGATCCACTGGCGAAAGTAGTTCATCATCCCCAGAAAGGACTTCATTCCCTTCTTGGTGGACGGGGCTGCATGCTCTGAATCATTTTTATCCTGTGAGGTGATATGTGGCATGTACCTTTGGATACCACATAGCCCAGGTAAGTCACCCCTTTTTGGCAGCATTGGAATTTTGACAATGAGGCTTGGTGTCCTCTCCCGTAGAGGTGATTCAGCAGAACTACAGTGTCTTTTTCACAGGCCTCAAGTGATGGAGATGCCACAAGGAGATCATCAGCATACTGCAAGGCAAAGCTACCACCTTCCAGGTGTAGGCTGTCCAGGTCTCTCTTCATTGCCTGCGCATAGACCGTGGGACTCTCAGTGAAGCCCTGAGCGAGTCTTGTGAAAGTGTACTGGGTATCTTTTATTGTGAAGGCAAAGAGGTACTCACTCTCTGGATGGACTCTAATAATGAAAAACGCAGAGGAGAGATGTATGACTGAAAGGTACTCTGTCTCTACAGGTATAGAAGATAATATAGTATTGTGTCAGGCACAACAGGTGCTAAGGGAACCACAATGTTGTTTATCTGTTGTAAATCCTGTATGAACCTATACTGCCCAGTATTGCCCTTGGGCAATGGAATGATAGGACTATTACAGGGGCTAGAGGTCTTTTTAATGATACCCTGTTGTAAGAGAGATTCAATCACAAGTTTTATTCCCTCCTCTGCCTGAGGTGACAGTCTATGCTGACGCACATAAGGTAATTCTGCATTTTCCTTAAGTGTCACTTTATGGGGAGGGCATGTTTACAATAATCCTGCCTCATTTTTGTGTTTTGCCCAAACCTCTGAGTTCACTTGCTCTAGAACCTTGTTTTTAGTCAGCTGTAAACCCATATTCTCTTCAAGTTTGTCAAAAACTGCAGTCCTGTCATTTCTGAGCATACACAACATCCAACACCACCCTTCTCCATCTCCCAACACAGACACAATTCCCAAAGGAAATGTAAACTCCTTATTTCTTGGTAAGTCCTGAAGATCTTTGACCATGGGGCCCAAATCTTTAGGGTAGTAACCTGGTGCTACAGCTGACACATGTGGTTCAGAAGCTGGCACTTGAAATAACCTCTCTTCCTGTGGTCCTAGCTCAATGCTTCCAGCACACCCCTCTTTTTCAACATATAATGTGTGCTCGAACAACTCCATTGTCCAGTGCAAATGTTTGTCTGATATGTAGGTGTACCATTCAGGCACTGGCCCTGTGAAAAATGCTGCAGTACAGTGTACGGGCCCAGGTACTAATGTCAACTGCACTAAATGAGTGTCCAGGTCACTCTCAATTTCAGGGCTGTATTTAAACAGTTCTTGAAACACGTTCCCATAAATATCTTCATGTAACAGAGTCCATTGGTAACATGCTGGAGAGAGAGATAAGACAGGCAGTGCACATAACACAGAATCCTTACTTAATTTGCAAGCAGTAAGTGCTCTATTCGCCAATTCTAACCTGTCCTCAGGTACTTGTAAGTAAATCCCATTTTGTGAAAAATATAATGTTGTATGCAATTTACAGAGGAGGTCTCTCCCCAGCAAATTGATGGGTGCATCTGGTGACAGGAGAAACTGATGGGTCAGTGTGAAGTCGTCAACAGAAACTTGTAGGGGTTCTAACAATTCTGCATGCATCATCATTCCATTTACTGCTATAGTAGTGACTGTTTTACCACTACTAGGACCCAACTTGTTTCTTACTGCTGATAGGGTTGCATCACTGTCTATTAGGAAATCGATCTCTTTACCTCCTACCTTAATTGGAAACATGGGATTCTCCTCAGATGTGTCTGATACCTTCAACATAAAGTACTGGACTCTGGTTTCTACAGTTTGTCCCATCTCTTTCCACATGGTCCTATGCTGATCCATGTTACTCACGGAAAGGATTCCTGAGGGAGTGCTGGGGCAGTTGAGTTCTCTGGGCATGGGTGGTGCTGATGGCTGGACCTCATTTCTATCAAACTTGATATTCCTGTTGTTTCTATCATTTCTATCATACCTGTCACTTCTCTCATTCCAGTCTCTTCTGCCTCTATTACTTTTACAATTTTGTCCCCAGTGCCCGTATCTCTGGCAAACATAACACTGATCCCTAATCTTGTCTCTTCTCTGGTATCCTTGTCCATTATTCTGTCTATGATGTGCCCCCTGATAGTACATTCCCTATGGTTTCTCCTCTCTTTGTACTTGCTGCAACATCATTCCTTTGTAATTTTTAGTGGTGTCCTTACTTACCCTGAAAATACCATCTCTTTCCCTGGTTATGGGAAGCATGCACAACTCTTGATATATCCTTTAGTAGACCAATCAGGGTGGCACAGTTTTCAACTATGGGCCACAGAAGCTAACAATCCATTCATAAGTGTCTGAGTAGCTAATACCTTATATGCCTCTGTTGTGGTGGTACACCTGCACTGTTATCCCATGCTTCATTGTACCTTAAGATGTAATCAGCCACTGACTCGCCTGACTTCTGCAACGTGGATGTGACTTGAGAAAAATCACCATGTTTGATTGCTAGGCCATTAATTGTGTTCCTAATAGATTATAACCAATTTATCAATCTATTTTCTATGACATCCATATTATTAGTCAGTATTCTCCAATCTCTTTCCTATGGAATTTGGAACACACTTTTTACCAAAGACCATCTGCTACAATATGCTATTTTTAATATTATTTCTACATATCAAGGGAGGGGGGGGTATAGGCAATACATATTTTATGAAGCCATTTATATTTTACACTGGCAGTGAGCAGGGTCAGGCGCGTCCTTAGTCATCTGAGTCGCCTCCAAGGGGGTCCATGGATTTAACATGGCTGCACCCCAACACTATTTTTGGTGCAGTTATTTTAGTGGTCAATAGTATTTCATCAGTATATGAGTACTAACCCTTTCCCTTTAGTGCCTGCATGCGTGACCGTGTATGTATCAGCCGTTCCCTCTTCTCTATCTTATCCTGGAGTTTATTAATGTAGCATTGTATTGACTCCCTTTCAGTGTTCACTTCTTCTTGGAACTCATCTGTCTCCTTCCTCAGGTGTGCCAACTGCTAGCGTAGCTCCTTGTTGTTCCTCTCTTCTGCACTCAGCCCTAAATCCTCCCTCAAATAAAAAGTGGAAGATTGGCTGGTGTTTCAAAAGCATGTGGCATGTCCCCTCCAACTGATAGGTGCCCATTCAGGACTGGTGTTCTAAAACCGCCTTTTCTGGGGCTAGTTGGCATGTCAGATACCCTAGTTAAATCACCTTCCAGGGATATATGGAAATAAGGGACACATGATAAGCCTGGTTTTTAAGCCAGTGCCTGCTTGTGTGTGTTATTTATTTCACAGTGTATTAAGGGGCCTGATAGTGATGAGTAAATTGAAGTTGCTGGAGGAGGGGCTAAAAAATGAGGTGCAGGAAGAACAGGCCCTGCAGAATGGATGCTTAGTCCAATGTCGGGTGACTGTTCTCATTGTTGTCTCTTCCTGTGATCCAGGAATTAAATTCACTATTTGCATCCACTCTCTGTCTTTTCCTTTCTTGCTCAGTAAACAACAAAATCTCATCCTCAGTCAATGTGCTACCAGTTACTTGCTCACTGTCTGCTCCTTCCCCCAGTTTGACAAAGGCCTTGAGGCTTGGAGGCAATAAACAGTTTCTTCAACTTATTTATGTCAATATTCACTTGGCGGTGCATCCAAAAACACAGCAGAGCAGCAGTACTTCTAGAAGTAGTGGCATTTGGTATCACTTTAACCCTATCTGCTTCAGCTGTTGAAAACCCACACTGTTGCCATAGACATAAAAATGCTGTTCTGTTTGCACATAGTTACTCAATTCTAATAAACCTTGGTTATAAGTTGTGGGCCAATCCACTGCTAGTTCTAGCTCCTTTTTATTAGGCTTTTTGCACTCACTGTTCACCACTGCTATTGCAGAACAGTCTCTGTACTCAGTGGAGGCATTCCCCTGGCCTTTTGTTTTTGAAAGGAGAGTTTTATTTTTAGCAATTGAAAGCCACTGCTGTAACCAATCTTTTATATAGTGTGAATCCCATGATGGGTCACTCCGTAAGTCTATAGTCTCTGTCAAGTGTTCGAAAGCATCTATTTCAAGAGAACCAAATCCAGGCCATCGCCCTTCATTTCCTTTCCAAGTCCAGACTAGCATACAAAAAGGTTTTACATATTCTAAACAATTCGTATTTTTTACAACCTGAACTTCAGCGCTATCTGGAGGTAATTTAAAATCCTTCTCTAATGACAGTTGTTTAAACAGTTGTTTTCTCTTATTCATCACGTGAGGCCTTTCCACCTCTATGGTTCCTTTAGACTTGCTGTTGCCCATTGTGCCCTTCACTCACAATTTTACACCCTGAAAGATAAACAAATTTGTCTCCTGCAAGAAAAACGTTGTTAGGTAGTGGATAGAGAGGGTGAAAAAAAAGAAAAATTTACAGCTGTGGACCACTCAGAGACACCACATAAAACAATTTTTTTCTCTAATGCAGTAATGCACTATTTTTCATATAATTCAAAGAAATAATTCAAGGAAACATAGAGGGACATTACTCTTAAAGATCAAAACATAATTTAAATACAGTCATTGTTCGATGGCAGAACTGTGCACATTTGAAAATCATTTCCTTGTGTTTCACGCCAGCTGATAGTGAATGCTTCCCACATTACACTCTGGGAGGGTTTGGTTTCTCCATTCCCCCTGCTTCTGGAGTCATAAATTATTCTCTGGCCCAGGTTCTCTGAAGTACTCAGAATCAGAAAGGAAGGCAGGCTTACATATTGGCTTTTAGAGCAACTTTGTAACATCATGTCCCGAGAGAAAACCCAAAAACAGAGACATTTTAAGGCATGGGCAAAGTGGGCTCTGGCCCAGGGCCCCAGTCTTTTAGGGGGCCCCCTGATAGAGTCAGCTCTGTTCTGCAGAGTCTTGCCCTGATGACCTTGAATTTTTCTTAAACAGATGGAATTCCATTTTCCTTCAATTTATTTTTAATGTGGGTGATTTGTGAGAATCTATTACAGATATTTTGCAGAAACATGTGTTTATGTTTCATGCAACATCCATAAAAAGTTTTTTTACATCAAAATAGAACCTCACATATGAGAAATGGAAGGGTGTCACATAGATTATTTGCAGTGATATTAGTGAGGTGCTGCTGTGTTATAATATTGAAAACGCATGTCACTATCCCTGAATATTAGATGTAAACATTAAGAATTTAAGAATTAAGAATTTGGATGTGTGTTCCTGTGCACTGTCAGTGACCTGGCCAAAGACGGCATAAGGAGCTGAACTGAACCAGAAATTCAAAGCTGTTCCGAACAGGGGCCCTCAAAATACGTTTGGCCCAGGGCCCCCAAAATCCTTAAGATGTCCCTGACCCAAAAAGAAGCTGGTGACCGCAAAAGGAAGTAAAAATTCTGTGAGAAGGAGCTGGAGGTGCTCACTGAAGAATGTGTTCTTCGTCATGATGAGCTTTTTGGGAAAAGCTCATTTCAGGTTCCTGATAGCCAGAAGAACATTCTGGAAAGCCATCCAAGACAAAATTAATGTCATGGGAGTCATCCAGCATACAATGGCAGAGATAAGAAAGGGGCGGTATGATCTGCGTTCGTGCACAAAAGAAAAGATGCCAAGTAGCCTTGCTGAGGCCCATGGAGCAGGTGGGGGTCAACCCAGGCCTTCATCACTTCTGAAAGACTTGATCAAAAGCACCTTTGAGCCAGAAAGCATAGTTGGGCTTTCGGATCTAGATAGCGCTGCCCCACCCACTAAATCCAAAGATAATTGTGAAATATTGAAGTTATTTCTTGTAAGTTATAATAGTTATCCAAATAATTGTTTAAGTTACTAGCATTTGGAAAAAAACACTGTTGATCAATGAACTATCTTATGTAATATGGGAGATGTAGTCTCTAAAGTTTAAACTTGTTCTAAAATTAAATATGTAATTCTTTAGAAAATACATAAAACATTTATGAACATTAAAAGTGAATTTCTAAACACATTTTAAACAAAGACATTTAAATTATAAGTTGCTGTTACATAATATACTAAAAACTTTTTCTATATATTATAGATGTCCCATCCACAAAAGGCGATGATTCACAAAATGAGACACCTCAAGATACTCGCTCAGACATGGAGGAAAATCATGCATTGACACAAACTACAGCTGTGTCTTCCAGTCACAGAGCAACAGTGTCTCCAATGCCAGATTTCCCGCAGGAGTCAGAGGACCAAACAAAAGGCAAGGATACAACACAACCTGCTGGAAGACGCAGACATATGTTTAGGAGGCTAGTCCTGGGCGACGCATTGCTTCCAGACTGAGAGTTTCAGGCTTTGTTAGGCCCACAGTTATGGTCACACCATAGCTGTTTTTGTGGCTTGGAGGGCAATATGTTGGCTGTGCAGCACTTATAAAATACGAACATTAAATCACTTAGTACACAGTTAGTCTCCATGAATGAAAATATTGAAAACATCAAAGATGGCTTATATAAGCTTAATCACTCTGTTGAGGAGGGTCAAAAGTGATTGCTGATCATTTCAAGCAACTAGAAGAAGCTGTAACAAATGTATTTACAGTTTCACAACAATATAACATAAATTATAGGCGCCGGCATCATTAGCTTATTTGCAGATTAGATGGATTCACAAGGTCTGTTCACTGGCTGCCACACGCTACTGCCACTTTATTGAGGCGCATGGTTAACATGCAGGTAGAGATGGGCCACTACAGCAGGGATGTTGTACATAGCCTTGTTCTAGGTGCCACTGCTTTAGAAAATATGCAAACATCACACATCTCTGCAACTGGAGAATCAGGTGAGGGTGAAAGTAAAGAGGCTTCAAACCTCAGTAGCATCTCGGTACCAAAAGCCATGAATCTGCGTCACGCTCGATGACAGACAACTGGTAATGACACATCAGGAAGTCATAATGTTGGGACCACAGAAAGGGCATGTGTTATGAAAGGGAGAAAGAAGCATTAGCTAACTGTTTCTCCTATTGTTATTTTTTCGATTTGTTACAATTTGGATTGTAAAAAGCAGAATTTATTTTTTGAAACATGCAATTTTTGTCTGATTCTGACAATTATTGATAATATAACTAAGCTTGAAGGAAAGATAATAAAGACATTTAGGTACAAGATACATTGTTGTGTCTACTTTCTATAGTACATTGAATTTCATACTTTAGAAATAATTTCTAGTGATCTCTGCACATCAGGCTCTCCCTTCTCCTGCTGTTGAACCATCCTGAGGGTGATGTAGTATTAGTAGAGCATCTTCATCTGACTGGCAGTGACAAGATAATGGGTATTCCTTATTGTGTTGCAATGTTGTGCAATATAGCTCATGTTGCTACTATCTTGCATCCTGTCTATATTCTGGAGTGACTCATCACTTTTATGGAGACAGCAGAAGCGACTTTTCAGCAGCCCAAATCTACGCTCAATCACACTTCAAGAGACTTTTGAAAATCCCATTGGAGTTCTATGAAGAAATATCGAAGTGGTCCTGGTAGTTTAAGGTTTCGCTGCTCCAGATTTTACACCACCTCTGAAATGAAAAACATCAAACGCTCCATAAACTTTAAACTAAGATATATCCAAGTGATCCGAGTATTATAGAATCTTCTGCTCCAGACCCTACCCAACTACGTATTTCAAGCCTATAATCCCCATTGGACCTCAATGAATAGATATCCTCACAGGATATCTGTAGCAAATGGGGTTACCAATTTAGTCCACTAGGATTTGTGGCTTCAGACTACCCATGTTTTGGGCTTTTACTCAGGGGCGGCTCCTCCGTTATGGCGGAGGAGCGTCGCCCCACTGCTGGAACCAGCAGTTCAAAACATGTCAAATAAAATGATAATAAAGTAATTAATAAAACTGCTTTATTATCATTTTGTTTTACTTGTAGGAGCTGGAGCCGCAGCCGAGTCTTGAGGGCGGAGCCATCAGCAGCAGGAAGAGTGGTGGGCACCGGGCACTGCAAGTGCACATGTCAGTTTGGCCGGCCGTCTTAGGATGGCCATACCAACATGCACACCTGAAAATCTCCAGGCTTTTGCTTGGAGATATCAGCAGGGCTCAGGAGCACAGGCTCCCAGTCCCTGTTGGAGCGTGAAAAAAGTCTGCTCCACCCAATCCCGGCGATTCTCTCATGCTGAGTAATACCAGCATGAGAATAGTGTCTGGCTTGGTGCACGGGACTCTGGGAGCCTGTATGCATCAGGAATCGGGACCCGAAGTGTGCGGGGAGGCCGCAAGGCAGCAGGTAAGTTGTATTTTCAATTTTTTAACCCCCACGCTGCCCCACCACTTTTCCCTGCTTGAGGCTACCACTGCTTTTACTGCGAGTAATTTTTCCTACCTGAATCTCACTCACAGTAAATTGGACTGAGTGTGCTAACTTCCAGGGTCTGCATTTTATGATAAGGCCACTGCAGTGCAGCTAGGGTAAGCAGCTCTGGACTGGTTACACGTGAACTTGTGAGCACCCGCATGTGCACAACTGTGCTGTCTGCACATGTGAGACTACCACCGTACAAAGCCCTGTAACTGCACACAGGTAGCTTGCTGCTGAAGGGACTTTTCAGCGATTGGTGCCATCTTATAATGTGAATGGGCATTCATAGTGCAGGTCTGTAATACTTGTGGAAAATCTGTGGTGCTTCACAGTATTATACATTAATCGCAAAATCAACCCTAAAGTAAAGTCTCGCTCCACTTGGGCCTACAGGACCAGCAAGGGACCAAACTGGGGTAAAACATGCACCCCAATAATGAATGTGCAGTTCCCATTAACCCACATCCACTCACCTTATGGCACTTCAGGATTTGTCATATTTCAGAATCCAGGCCTTTAGTCCTTCCTTCTGGGCTCAGTTAATTACTCTGCTCCCCAGCAGTGGGATAAAAGGCCTCCACACACAATAGGACAATTAACAGTAATTGACCCAGTTTCAGTTGCTGCCCCCCTTGCCAGTGTCTGGGGTAGAGGGCACACACAGCACCAGAGAGTTGCTCCCGCTGCAGGAACAGAAGAGGGGTTGCTTCCGCAACAGCGGGAGACAAAAAGGAAGATGGGGGCTCCCGTGTAGCACAGAAGATGAGCGAAGGGAGCTGGCGGGCTGCAGGGACCTCAGGGTTCCCAAACAGTCCAAAGCGATTACCTTAGTCCATAGGTGTCTCGGGTGGGACTGGGGCACCCACAGCATAACAAAATCACACAAGGACCCCAAAGCACAGAGCAAGTCCTACGGCAAAGTCAATCTTTGATTATACATAGAAACGTATGAGGAGCATCCCATCATGCCCAGCGAGGGACCTAATTTGCATGTGTTCTTCCTCTTGTGGCAACCCCCCAGAAGTGGAGGGGCACCATCAATGGCTCCTAAGAGTGTTTGGTAGGCTGCTGAATTGCAGCAGCCCCCTAAGAATGTGTTTAAAGATACCTGCACTATGTCTTCTGGGGCCTTACAATGATGACCCAAGGAGAAACTTGTCATAGATCTAAAGCATTCCTAGAGTTGGTGCTTTTGCGCTTAGGCGTGTGGTGACCTCTTGTGGGAGGTTCTATGGCTGCAATTGGTAGTGTGTTCATTGTGAAGAAAGACTCTGACACAAATGTTTTTGAAGTCAAAATGCTATGTTTATCATAATAAGGAATGCTTATGAACGGGTTATTGTCCCCATTGTTTTTAAGAGTGTGATATGGTTGAACCTTGACTCGTGGTTGCTTTTACTAATGTGGTGATACTCTGACAAAGCCAATAGGTCTTCCTTTGACACCACCTTATAGGGTGATGTTGCATCTGATATAGGTGGGATATTGTGACTATGGGGTTCAGGAATGCAATGTGATAGAAGCGTGTCATCAAAAGTACTTCCGTCTACCGAATGTATATTTTTTGTGATTTATAGCACTGTATTAAGAAGTGTGTTATGTGTAATAAGAGTACTTTTCTTTTTTTAAAGAATATGCACTGATTGGGCAATAATTTATTGAGTATTGTTGTTGTGTGCCAGCAAATTGGAATTACGAGCCCCTGAGTAGGCCTTGGACTACTCTCCTTCACTACACTGAGAGAATCAAATGATACAATCAGGTTCAAGGTTCCCAGTGAAAAGCCAATTGTGGACTTATTACCTGTGAAGGAGTCACATGCTTTGCAAGTAATAACCCAATTTCTTACAATATCCCAGTAATAAATTACAAAGTGGCCCTAGTAGCTACGTTGCTGCTGCTTCAGAATCTCACTCATTTATTCAAAATATCCCAAGGCAATCAAACATTCTCTTTCTGCCTAAAAAGTACTAAAGGACCTCCTTTCTCTAATTCCTCATCTAACTCTCCACTTCATGCCCTAAACCACACTTGTTCCATCCTCATGGCTTCCTAACCACCTCCTTCTCCTTCACTCCTTCACACAAGGCTGAATTGCTATCAATTCAATCCTCACTCTTCAATTTCATCCTATTTCACTTCCCTCCCAACTACTAGTGCCCTATTTTAATTTTCTTTATCCTTACCTACGTTTCCCCCTACATGTCAAAAAGACCATATTCCACTAATGTTCTTCCCTCACTCCTTGTTAAAAACAACACCACAAAATATGTAGACATTTCATATTCATCAACCACCAGCTATCTATGACAATACTTACATCCACTAAAAAGCCTTCACCAAATGTGCAAACCTTTACAAAGACCTTCCTTCCCTTACACTCTCCTAATCTTTCTAAAGACAGACTCCGACATAATCTAACTGTATGTTTTATTTATAATTTATGTCATATTAAACAGTCATGGCTTCAGTTAGTTTTACCACCAACTATTTTTTGGTCTTAGATGATTTCCACTCTCTGGTAAGAACGGAAGTGCATTTGTAACACCCTCCTCTGGGATTCCATATGCCCCCCTATACATCCCTGCATCCTGTGGCAGGCACCGCATGGTGCCTGCCACAGGGAGCAGGGATGTTTGAAAACATGCCTCTTTGCATTTGGGCTTGTGCTGCGGCCATTTTCCGGGCTGCAGCACAAGCCTCAATACAAAGCGGCATGTTTACGACCGCCTCTACGGCGGTAGGATTCTAATTTGGCGGGCGGGACCACTGACTACCTGTCGGTCGGTCCGGATCCCGCAGCGATGGCGGTCGGATGCTCGTCCGACCACCATAGTAATTGGCCCCTTTCTCTCTGGGTGCTCACTCTTCACATATTGGTCAATGTGGTGGTTTCGTGTGTCCTTTCTAATTAAATTGGTTTCATTCTAAAGGACCTCCGTTGTCCCTCACATGCCTGTTACGGGGAGTGGGTTAAGTCACTCTCCCTCACCCTCACATTCTAAATGGGTATTCAGACAAAATATTGAAATTAAAATATCGTCCTATCAAAATATTGTGTCCAAAATATTGTGATATGGAAATATCGCAGTCAAGAATATAGATTTAAAGGTAAGTTATCAAAGTCATTAATATCGTTTACAAATATATAGTTTATAATATTGTATCTTTAGTATATATAGTATATATGGAGTGGGAATAGTAAATTTTACCCCTCCGCAATCCAACACTTTCCCACAGACATCACCCCATCCCAAGACCTCTGCGACGAGCTTGGAACCTATTTCCACCTCAAGATCAAAAACCTCTACGACAACTTCATCGACCATCCACCACGTGCCACAGACGGCCTCCCGCCCCCCAGAAACACCAGCCAGCCCACCATCTCCAACTGGACACCGATCACGGCCGAAGACACCGCCTCGACCATGAAAAGCATCCACTCGGGGCCCCCACCGACCCCAGCCCCCCTCACATCTACCACAGAGCCGTGGCCGCCATCGCACCCGAACTACAACGCACCATCAACACCACCTTCAAAACAGGCACCTTCCCAGACGACTGGAAGCGCGCAGAAGTCAGACCCCTGCTCACAGCTGACCCCACCGACCTCAAGAACTATCGGCCCATCTCGCTCCTCCCCTTCGCAGCCAAAGTTGCAGAGAAAACAGTCAACAGGAAACTGACAAGATTCATTGAAGAGAACGCCGTCCTCGACCCGTCCCCATCTGGATTCCGAAGCAACCACAGCACAGAGACCGCCCTACTCGCCACCACAGACGACATCCACACCATCCTGGACCAAGGCCACTCTGCAGCCCTCATCCTACTCGACCTATCAGCGGCCTTCGACACCGTCTCCCACCGCACACTAGTCGCCAGACTACACGACGCAGGCATACAAGGAACAGCCCTGGACTGGATCCGATCATTCCTCACCGGAAGAAGCCAAAGGATCAGACTCCCACCCTTCCTCTCTGACCCCACGAAAATCACCTGTGGAGTCCCACAGGGTTCATCACTGAGCCCCACCCTCTTCAACGTCTACATGGCCCCCCTCGCAGCCATCGTCTGACAACACGGCCTCAACATCGTATCCTACGCCAACGACACTCAGCTCATCCTCTCCCTCACCAAAGACCCCACCACTGCCAAACTCAACTGCCAGAAAGGAATGCAAGACGTCGCAGTCTGGATGACCAACAGCTGCCTGAAGCTCAACGCCAAGAAGACAGAAGTCCTCGTCCTCGGTACCACCCCTTCTGCATGGGACAGCACCTGGTGGCCGACCGCCCTCGGAAGCCCACCTACCCCCTCAGACCATGCCAAGAAACTCGGCATCGTACTCGACTCATCACTCACCATGAACTGACAGGTCAACGCCGTAACCTCCGGCTGCTTCAACACCCTCCGCATCCTCCGCAAGACCTTCAAGTGGATTCCCCCTGAGTCAAGGAAGACAGTCACCCACGCACTCATCACCAGCAGACTGGACTATGAAAACGCACTCTACGCCAGCATCAACAAGTCCCTACTCCGCAAACTCCAGACAATACAGAACGCCGCCGCCAGACTCGTCCTCGGCATCTCCCGACACGAACACATCAGCCAACACCTACGTAGTCTCCACTGGCTCCCCGTGGAGAAAAGAGTCACTTTCAAAATCCTCACGCCTACAAATGCCTACACAACAACGGACTCAAATACCTCAACGACAGAATCAACTTCCACGTACCCAAAAGAAACCTCCGATCTTCCAACCTCGCACTGGCCGAAACCTCGCGCATCCACAGAGCCAAAGCAGGCGGAAGATCCTTCTCTCACATTGCAGCCAAGACCTGGAACGAGCTACCGGCAGACATCAGAGGCGCCCCCTCCCTGAACACCTTCAGGAAGACCCTCAAGACCTGGCTCTTCGGCTAAACAGATCTGCGGACCCCCCCCTCAGCACCTTGAGACCCTCACGGGTGAGTGGCGCACTTACAATTCCCTGATTGATTGATTGATTGATTGATTGATTGTTGCACTCATTGGTGTGGGAATAGTAAATTTTACCCCTCCGCAATCTAACACTTTCCCTACTGTTGCACTGACTGGAGTGGGAATAGAAAGTTTTACCCCTCCGCTATACGACACTTTCCCCACTGTTGCACTGACTGGAATTGAAATAGAAAATTTTACCCCTCCGCAATCTGACACTTTTCCTACTGTTGCACTCATTGGCGTGGGAATCGTAAATTTTACCCCTTCTTAATCCAAAACTTTCCATACTGTTGCACTGACTGGAGTGGGAATAGTAAATGTTACCCCTCCGCAATCCAGCAGATTCCCTTCTGTTCCACTGACTAGAGTGGGAATAGTACATTTTACCCCTCCGTAATCCAACACTTTCCCTACTATTGCACTGACTGGAGTGGGCATAGTAAATTTTACCCCTCCGCAATCCAACACTTTCCCTACTGTTGCTCTGACTGGAGTGAGAATAGTAAATTTTACCCCTGTGTGATGTAACAGTCTTCCTACTATTGCATTGTGTGAAGTGGGAGTAGTACATTTTATAAATCCTTGGTACAACACTTTGGGCCCGATTACGATGCGGTTCAGAAATCATTCCGACTGAATCGGTTTGGGAATGGTTTCCGCCCGACTCGGAACGGGAGAGTCCGACCGACCAATTACGATGCATCCGGATGCTTCCAGATACGATGCGGTCGGACTCCCATTGACTTCAATGGGAGCCTATGTTCCGACCGAATGCATAGGCTCCCATTGAAGAAAGGGGTGGCTGGGGAAAATCGGGCACCCTCTGGCGGGCACCCCCTGGTGCCTGCCACACCATGCATGGCTGGTAATGGGGTACCCCCACGGACCCAATTGGGAAGGCTCTGGGTGCAGGGGGGCCCGCTACAGGCCCCCAAAGTCTGATTCCGACTGCCGTTTTGAATCAGACGGCACGATTCGGAAAGGTTGTCCGAATCCAGCATCGTAATCGGTCGTTCAGAAACGCGGCCCATAGAGACGTACGAGTCTGCTCCGTACGGCTCGGTCATTCCGACTGCCGTCGGGTTCAGATTACGATATTCCTAACGCCTAATTCGCATCGTAATCGGTCAGTCAGAAACCTTTCCGATTCGGACGGGGCAAATGCGGTTAGGAGGCCTTACAAACTGCATCGTAATTGGCCCCTTTGTCTACTTTTGTATAAATTGTAGTGGCAATAGTATATGTATTAAATGTAAAATTTTATAATTTATTTTATATTGTTGCAATTTATATTATTATGTTTTTGCTTATTTAAAATTATAATATTCAAAATTAATAATGATTTTAACGTGTAATATATTTGTTGTTTATTTTTTTATTTTAAATAAAATTGTTTTTTTTAAAAATATTTTATTTAATTGGTATATGTGTATATACATAATTATATATATATATCATATTATTACATTATTTAAAAAATTCAGAAAATATAATATGAATTACAATTAATAGTTTAATAATATTTTTTTAAGTAGATATATGTGATTATATATGTTAATATATATGTGTTTAACTTTTTTATACGTTTATTTGTTATATATGTTGAAATATATATTAAATCTATTTTATTTTTATTGAATTAATGTTGAATATTTTTGTATTTAATATTTAAATTTATATATATTTAAAAAACTATAGCAGACCAAGTAGGCAATGTCTAGACATGACCTCCAGGTTGGTGGCAGCAATCCCCTCGAGCTCCTCCAACACTGTGCACCAATAATGCCCTAGTACTAGGCAGGTCCAGGTCATGTGTAGGAATGTGGCCGGGATCACATTACTCTAGTCTGAGCATTCTACTCATGGGGCCCGATTCCGATGCGGTTAGGAAGGCTTCCTAACGGCATTTCCTCTGTCCGAATCAGATCGGGAACGTGTCTTTCCGACTGAGGGCCTGATTCTGATGCGGTTAGGAAATCATTCCGACCGAATCGGTTTGGGAATGGTTTCCGACCGACTCGGATCGGGAGAGTCCGACCAACCGAGTACGATGCATCTGGATGCTTCCAGATATGATTTGGTTGGACTCCCATTGACTTCAATGGGAGCCTATGTTCCGACCGAATGCATAGGCTCCCATTGAAGAAAGGGGTGGCTGGGGAAAATCGGGCACTCTGTGGCGGGAACCCCCTGGTGCCTGCCACACTGTGCATGGCTGGTAAGGGGGGACCCATGGGTACCCCCACGAGCCCGAGTGGAAAGGCTCCAGGTGCAGGGGGACCCACTACAGGCCCCCAAAGTCTGATTCCGAAAGGCTGATTCGAGTCGGACAGCACGATTTGGAAAGGCTGTCTGAATCCAGCATCGTAATCGGTCATTCGGAAACGTGGCCCTTAGAGACGTACGATTCTGCTCCATACGTCTCGGTCATTCCAAATGCCATCGGGTTCGGATTTGGATATTCCTAACGCCAAACTCGCATCATACTCGGTCGGTCGGAAACCTTTCCGATTTGGTCAGAAAGACACGTTCTCGACCCAATTCGGACAGAGCAAATGCCGTTAGGAGGCCTTACTAACTGCATCGGAATCGGTCCCCGAATACCATTCTGAATCACTATTAGGAAGGGACACCCTTGGCACGCCCCTTCCTAAAAGCGACTCGCAAACACTATTTTGCGAGTCACCGGCTCGCAAAATAGTGTTTGTAAATACCACCACCCTTTTTTGCGGTCGCAAACGGGCCGATTGCCCGTTTGCAACCTCAAAAAACAGTCATATATCTGGCTCAGTAAAACCAGTCTAATGCTTCCCCCTCCGTGGGTGAAGCCTCCCATGAAGAAGGGAGTATTACATTTTTCTTTAAAAAAAAAAATCCAGTTTCTGGATTTTGTTTTTCAAAAGAAAAGAAAAAAACAATACTGTTTGCTACAGGGCTGTGTCCTTCATACGCAGCCTGAAAGTGAACAGTAAAATGCATTGACAGGAACCTCCGTGTCATTTAAAAATTAGGTAAGCGGCCTCTGCACCAAGGGGACGGAGAAATTTACTGTGTCTCCTTGGCAGACCAACAAGCCGTCCGCCAGGGTCTAAATCAGGCTCTTTGCCCTAACTGTGTTTCACCAATTATGTATCTGAGAAAAGCTTGCACTGGTGATGTCTCCTCTGGGTCTAATGGAAGCTCTCACTGTTACAGCCTGTTCTGCTTTTTGTAAGTGAAGTTTGTACTACTCCTATTTGGGTTGACAAGGGATGTTTGCTCTGCTGTTGCTTGGACTCTTTCTGTGCTGTTTGTGAAGGAAGATTACAAAGCTGCTGCTTTAGTTTGTCCCCTTTATACAAAATGGTAGTGCCAGTATTCATTTAATGCAAAAACACCTCAAGCCCAGATGTATGTACCTCTTATATAAGCTGCATGAAATATTTGGAGATTTTGGGAAAATGGACCAGTTGCACAGTGAAACATTTTTGTTAATTGTAAAAGTTTGACAATAATAATAGTATGCAATAAGCCAGTTTGTTGTTGCTTGCATCATGCTAGTTCTATTTGTGAGGGAAATTTGCAAAGCAGTGTTTCTTTCATAAAAGTGCAGTTTCCAGCATTCATCTAATGATAAACCATCCCCGCGCCAGATGTTTGAAAGGCCGCAGATTTCGTTTTTCTTATATTTGCTGTTTGAGTGTTTGGAAATGGATCAGTTGCACTATGAAACTGTTTTGTTGATTTTAAAAGTTTGACATTCACAATAGTGTGTCATATTCCAGTCTACAGAGGTTGATATGAGTGAGAACATTTACCTCCTAGTGGCATAGATATTGTCTTATATTAGTACTTAAAGCATGGGTTCGCCATCAAATGTACCTCTGCAACATGAGGAATAGTACTTTCAATCAGTGGAACTTCTGTTAGATATAACAAAAAAGACCTGTGTAACTGGAGGCATTGTTTTTTCTGTCAAACTCTAGGATGTATATGATTATCTTATATGAACAAAGCCCAGTTTCCGAAATACAGAATCTGCGACATTTGTGCTGACCCCAGCTAGCAACACTTTAAAAAGGTGTAGAAGATTTAGATGTTTTAGAAATGTGTGCAGTTAGCATAAAAATCTTAAAACAAATTACATTTAAAAATCTTTATTAGTTCCTTGTTTTTAAGTTCTTTAATGTTTAATTCTCTTTCTTATATTTAATCAAATGTGGCTGATGACGTTTGCAATCATAGCCCTTCTTGCTTAACCTGGAATCGATTTAGGGAATTGCATTTTGGAGATGTGTATTTAATACCCTTATTAAATGTAAATTGTCCAAATGAGGTCCCCAAAATATGCTTGTACCTCGGACCTCACTAATTCTTAAATGGAAATGCCTGCGAACTGGTCCAAGAGGGCATGACTGAGCTACAAATAGATAATAAATTCAAAGTTGCTTTAAACAGGGACCCAAAGTGTTACAGCAAACAAATGATGGACAGAATGCTGACAATGCAAACATTCTCCCCCAGTCAAAAGATCTGGGTTAAATCCATCGTTCTTTTGCCCACTACGCCACCCCAGTTTGGACCCAGCCATATGCAAATCAGTCTTGACCCTGTGCCCCATGGGAACAGTCCAGACCGAACTGCCAGGCCAGGTCCTCCCTGGACCGGAAACAAGCATCCTGGGACCGGTTTCAGGGTATGTCACCCTTCTTCAGCCAGGCTAGCTTGAATCCAGTGGCGCAGTGAGCAAGGGACCCACGTCTGGGCATACCCATCCAACTTAGGGCGAAAAGTGTTACAGCAAACAAATGATGGACGGAATGCTGACAATGCAAACATTCTCCCCCAGTCAAAAGATCTGGGTTAAATCCATCGTTCTTTTGCCCACTACGCCACCCCAGTTTGGACCCAGCCATATGCAAATCAGTCTTGACCCTGTGCCCCATGGGAACAGTCCAGACCGAACTGCAAGGCCAGGTCCTCCCTGGACCGGAAACAAGCATCCTGGGACCGGTTTCAGGGTATGTCACCCTTCTTCAGCCAGCTAGCTTGAATCCAGTAGCGCAGTGAGCAAGGGACCCACGTCTGGGCATACCCATCCCACTTAGGGCGAAAAGTGTTACAGCAAACAAATGATGGACAGAATGCTGACAATGCAAACATTCTCCCCCAGTCAAAAGATCTGGGTTAAATCCATCGTTCTTTTGCCCACTACGCCACCCCAGTTTGGACCCAGCCATATGCAAATAAGTCTTGACCCTATGCCCCATGGGAACAGTCCAGACCGAACTGCCAGGCCAGGTCCTCCCTGGACCGGAAACAAGCATCCTGGGACCAGTTTCAGGGTATGTCACCCTTCTTCAGCCAGGCTAGCTTGAATCCAGTGGCGCAGTGAGCAAGGGACCCATGTCTGGGCATACCCATCCCACTTAGGGTGAAAAGTGTTACAGCAAACAAATGATGGACGGAATGCTGACAATGCAAACATTCTCCCCCAGTCAAAAGATCTGGGTTAAATCCATCGTTCTTTTGCCCACTACGCCACCCCAGTTTGGACCCAGCCATATGCAAATCAGTCTTGACCCTGTGCCCCATGGGAACAGTCCAGACCGAACTGCCAGGCCAGGTCCTCCCTGGACCGGAAACAAGCATCCTGGGACCGGTTTCAGGGTATGTCACCCTTCTTCAGCCAGGCTAGCTTGAATCCAGTGGCGCAGTGAGCAAGGGACCCACGTCTGGGCATACCCATCCCACTTAGGGGCGAAAAGTGTTACAGCAAACAAATGATGGACGGAATGCTGACAATGTAAACATTCTCCCCCAGTCAAAAGATCTGGGTTAATTCCATCGTTCTTTTGCCCACTACGCCACCCCAGTTTGGACCCAGCCATATGCAAATCAGTCTTGACCCTGTGCCCCATGGGAACAGTCCAAACCGAACTGCCAAGCCAGGTCCTCCCTGGACCGGAAACAAGCATCCTGGGACCTGTTTCAGGGTATGTCACCCCTCATCAGCCAGGCTAGCTTGAAACCAGTGGTGCAGCGAGCAAGGGACCCACGTCTGGGCATACCCTTAACCACTTAGGGCGCACATAACAACATCCCAAAATATAATGGACGGAGTGTTGAAACTTTTCAAACAATAACCCCTAGTCACAGATCTGGGTTTAATCCATCGTTATTTCGCTCGCCACGTCACCCAAGTTTGGACCCAGCCATATGCAAATCAGTCTTGACCCTGCTTCCTATGGGAACAGTCCAGGTCTGTTACTGTGGCCAACCAGACATGCGTACTTTAGGCTTGTGATCAGCGCTGCTAAGGAGCCAGGGGGAAACGCAGTACAGCTGCCCCAGTCTCCTTTGGAGTGCTGGGTTCCCCTGCTCACACCAATCCTTGCTTTGCTGTCATTCTGTTTACTAGTAAAAATAGCATGAGAGCAAGGCACAGATTGGTTGTTTTTAAAGCAGCAAGTTCAGGCTGTGGTGATATGAGAATGGATATTGGTGCCCGGGGCACTGGTGGAGATGGAGCCAGCAGCACATTCAGAGGTTAGCAGCAAGAGTGGCAGCGGTGTTTGTATGCTCTCCGCCGCGCCCCAAAATGCAGATGAGCAAGCAGTACGACAGGAGGTGGGCGAAGGGCCAGGGGGGAGCCGGAGTATACTTTGAAGGTGTCGCAGATAAGTTAATGGCAAACGCAGAGGTTGGGGATTTGTCAGCTGGTAGCCCACTCCGCATTTTAACTCACAGGCATACTCTGCAGTGAAACAGGTTTAATGCACCAGTGGTAACGATAAGCGCTATGCAGAATACAGCCTCCTTTGAAATAGCTATCACCAAAGACGACATCCAAGCCATGAACTGAAATACATAGAGGACGTGCTGCAGCTGATGGGTAAGCAAACGTTACATTTTTCATTATAATAATGCATTAAAGTAATCATGCATGCCATGTCACTGATTGAGTTACTGCATAAGTTGCATTCCTGGCTGTTAGCTATTTCTTGCATGTTTTCATGTGTATGATGTTTCTTTAGAAGGAAGAGTGTGTGGCGTAACGGTCACAGATGTTGAAGCTAGGGAAGAAGGTTTGAGTCTCGGCACCGCTTAACATCCTGTGATTCTGGGCAAACCATTTAATCTCCACAGTGCCCACAAAAAATGATGGTAAACCTGTGTAATGTAACTGGTGTTTATGTAAAGCACTCCAATACCTTTGGGTCGAGATCACGCGAAAGCCTGATTGTATAGCGCATACTTTGAACTCTGTGTTTTCATTTTTGACTGGTGCACTGAGAGAAACTCGCACTGCCTTCAGCATCAACTCCAGAGCTCTGAGTGGTGGTCTGTTATAAACAAAACACTTAACAAGTCACAATTGGGAGCTTTGGCACTGAGCCTAAAGGCGCTGCTAGATTCTCACAGTGCCTGCCAAAATAGTCACTTTGCTCGCCCAACCATTTGTGTATGTCACCAACCGCCACTGCAGGAACCACAAAAATTCTTAAGATGTCCCTGAGGAGCTGCCCTGTGAAAAAAGGGTAACCCCATCACATTTACACTGCATGCAAGGGAACAGTTAATGATAAAGGCCTCATAGCTGCTGTGAGCATCCTAAATAAAGTGCTAACACCCAACTGAGAGTTATCACTAATACTAGCATTCAAAACAAAAATATTTCCGCCTTGCTGGTGTTTTCTCTTGTAGCTCCCCCACGTGTGAACTAATTATATGATATCTAATGTGCAATGCAGAATCAACGTTTCAGATCTCAAGAACATCATATGCATAAATTCATACCAAGCCTCAAAGGGATTGCATGAGGTCATGCCTGTTGCCACCCCTCTGTAATTAGAATTTGTATTAAGATTTATCTGAAAAGCTTCATCTGAAATGCTCGTGATGTATTTACTGTTCCTATTAATGCTAGAGTTGATTTCCTTGGTTCAATGTACATTACTGTTATTCCTGGTTTTAACTATTTGCTGCAGCCGACCCGCTCATATATTTTACGACTTGTCATTGCTTCTTACTTAGGTTCTAATTTTTCTATCGTTACATTATTATATCTTGAAATACGTTTGACAGAAATTTGGACCAAGTTTTTCAGTTTTGCCACCCGACAAAGGGTCTGCCAACCATGCTAACCTTCTTGTGAGCTCGAAGCAGCATGTATATTGTTCAATTCCAGAGGATAACCAGAAGCATTCTATATATGCTGCTGCTGATGCATTGTGTATTCTGGCAAGCCAAGGTACAAACTATCCCTGTAGTTGAGCTGTTATAATCATACCCTTTTTTCTTTTCAGGGTATCTCCTTTCTCGAAATATATACACTGTTTTTTGGAAATGCGCTCTTTCTACAGGGTCACACCTTATTCTTTCGCAGAACCCTACTTTTGCTGGGTATAGAACTCTGTGCACTTTACTCCTCCTAACTACTGGTAAAGTGCTTTTGCTCCTCCTTTTCAGCATGGTAAAATTTGTATACATGCGAACGGCACATTCAACTTACCTGTAAGTCCCTAGTATATGGTACTAAGGTATATCAAGGGCCTGTACGATAATTTTCACAATTGGGCCACAGCACCAATTGTACCATCTACTGTAGTGATAATGTAAACATTACTGCACACCTGCCACAAGTAGCTGTACAGGTTTTAATTGTAAATTCGACGTGTCAAGATAACCCCTTTTGGCAGGCCTAAACCTTCCTTTTAAATATTTATAAATAAGGCATCCCTAAGTAGGGCAGGGTACATGCTATTTAAAAGGAGGACATGCAAAAGTTAATGGTAAAATATGTCCCTGCAGTGACAAAAGGGTTGCTGGACCCCCGTCTTCTTTTTCTTTTGTCCACACAGTTTTGCACCGAGGAGTGCTTGGACACACACCCCTATACCCGCCCCGGATGTTGGGCTTGAAAAACAGCCAAACTGTGCGTCCCCATGCCAACAACTGAAGGTTAGCCCTTCCATCACTTTCTTTTCCTTGTATGCACTAGCGTGCATTTTCAGGAAGGTGCCTCGCTCCCAACACACCGAAAACGGCTGCCATTTGTAAGGCTCCTGTTACTTTTTAAATTGATTCTTTAATGGTTTTTTAGCAATTGTCTCCCCTTTTCGTTAGTTTGTATTGCTTTAACAGTATTTGGGCAAGTCAAGGGAGCTTGCTCTTGCAAAAAAGGGGTCGCTGGACCCCCGTCTTCTCCTTCTTTTGCCCGCACAGTTTTAGATCGAGTAGCACTAGGACACGCCCCCCCTCTACCCACCCCGGATGTTGGGCTTGAAAAACAGCTGAAATGCATGCGTCTGCACAGCGCTCAGCGCCACCACTAAGTCAGTTGGCTGCCAGATCACGAGCGGCTCCTTCTGTATTCAAGGAATGACCCGTCATAATAAGGAACCTTTGCTGCCTTTTGTTTGATCCCTCAGTTATGATTAACCTGCAGTCTTGTTCCAACTGCTCTATAACATTCCTTAATTCTAAAGTCAGCACAGTCATTAGAGAGGAACAAACATCATCTACTAACGACCAAGCATCAATTGTTTCGCAGCACATTAATCAATGCACGGTCACTTATTAAAAATAAAATGGAATTCTTTGAATTCCTTCAAGCCCACGACCTAGATTTGGCCTTTGTAACGGAAACCTGGGCCGATGAGAGCTCAGGCCCTGACCTATTTTGGCCAACCCAGAAGGCTACTCTATGCATAGACTTGAATGCTCTGGTAAGAGAGGCGGTGGACTTGCTACAGTCTACCGCAAATACATATCAGGCAGTTTCTCAGCGGTACCGCTCTTCTCACAATATGAGGCCTTGAGTTTTAAGCTCATATTGAACAACCATGCCTCTTTCAACGGTCTGTTAATTTACAGATTGCCATGACCAAGGTCTAATTTTTTAAATAACGTTTGCCTGCTATTTGAAACCAAGGCAGAGTCTGGTGATTTCACCGTTTTCTGTGACTTTAATTCCCACTTGGAGAATCCTACAGATAAGGACTCAGAAGGCCTATTAGATTTAAGGAATAGTCTATACATGACTCAGCTAGTCACAGTTCCATCTCATTCCGCGGGCCATAAGCTCAACTGTATTCTCTAGGACAATTTGTCATTATCATTCTCAATGACTCTGCCATTAACATGGTCAGACATACTGCTGTGATGTTCAACTTAAAATCCAAGATCAACCTTAGCAAAAACTCCCCTCCTCTGGTCTCTAAAACTTGCCCCCTCTGGCATAAAGTTGATTCTAAATTGCTTGACAATGCATTGCAATTATCTCCAACCATGTTCACTAACTGCCTTGATCACGATGCTCAGGAATATCACTCTTGGCTCATCTCAGCCTTTGACCAGCTGGTTCCTTCTAAATCAGTCAGCAACCTTGCTTTTCTGAGAAATTAAAACTACTGAAACAATCTAGTAGACAACAGGAGTGCCATGAGAGGCAGCAATATGACCCCAGCGAAAAAGTGCTATACAAACAAAAAATCTCAGAATATAAAGCATTGATTTTCTCTGAAAAAGCAGCGTACTTTGCTCAAAAAATCTTATCAGCGAAGAATTCCTCTAAGGAACTCTTCACCACTGTCAAAAAACTAGCTAAAGTAGAGGACTCGGACAAGATCATTAGCAGTCAATCACTATGCGATAATATCGCAGCTGTCTTTCAGACAAAGGTTCTTGAGATCTAAAACATCTTTACTAACAATCAAGTACCTTCCACTTTGATATTCTCAGAGTATGACGCAGATTTGTCTGGTATCTTGTCGCCCGCAAGCTTGGTTACGCCCCATTTGGATCTCATCCCGCCCTCTCTTTCAACCTTTACCCTGCTCATAGTTCCTCAAGTTCAAGCTCACCGCTAGACCCTTGTCCACCAAAGATCTTGCAGCCCGTCACCATGACCATAGCCAGCCAGTTAACCGGCATTTTTAATTAAATGTTTAGGCATGGTTATTTTCCCAAAATCTTAACCCTTTGGACCCAAGTAATTCCAGGTCCATCTAGCGCCTTCCCTTTCCTTCCAAGATTGTAGAGAAAGCCATAAATAAACAAAGTACTTGCTTTTTGGAGTCTGGCAAACTTTTGGATTCCACACAATATGGTTTTAGGAGCCAGCACAGCACCGAGTCTGCACTAATAACCGCATCTGAAGAGCTGAGAGCTATTCTTGATGGGGGTAAACCTGCAGCACTCATTTTCCTAGACATCTCAGCAGTCTTCGATACAGTCGATCACAAGGTTCTGATCGACGGCATCAAGGCGTTGGGAATCAGAGGCTCAGCTCTTGGACTTCTCAAATCTTTCCTATCACAGAGTGAGCAATTCGTAGCCCTGGATAGCTACTGTTCCAGCTCCTTTTCCCTTCCTTGTTGGGTTCCCCAAGGCTCATCATTGCGCCTCACTCTTTTCAACTTATATGTCACACCACTAGCTAGCCTAATTAAATTGCTTGGCTTTTCAGTGATCAGTTACGCAGATGACACTCAGTTCGCCGTCTGGGTATCTGGGAACCAGCAGGAATCAGCTACTGATTGTTGCAACAGTATGCAACAGATTAGTCACTGAATGGAGATACTGCTTCCAGGTAAAAACATCTCCTTCTGGTCTCCAGACTGATGGCCAGCAGAGATAGGTAGGTTACCTCCCACAGTATCTAAAGTGAAAAACCTGGGAATAATATTTGATGATCATTTGTCATTCTGGCAATCAGACTAATGCTGTGACATCATCATATTTTTTTATCTTAAAGAACCTGAGAAAGGTTTTTCCTTTTAATCCTTTGGAACTCAGGAAACTAGTGCTCACTGCTCTCATCCTTTCAAAACTGGATTATTGTAACGCTCTGTATTTCAGCTTGCAGAAGCGGTTACTCAATAAGTTACAGATCTTGAAAAATGGTGCAGCACGACTGCTGGTGGGTATTCTCAAGTATCAATCTGCCTCCCAGGCTTTAGTCCAACTTCACTGGCTGCCAATGTGTAAGCGCATTGATTTCAAGGCATTATGCACTGCTTTTAAAGCCTTGCATGGCTTTGGTCCAGTGTATTTACAAAAGAAATTCATCTGGTATGTCCCACGAAGAGAACTGCATTCTGCATCAGCACAAAATCTGGTTGTCCCTAAATTTAGGAGAGCCCATTGGGGTGGCAGAAGTTTTATTCTTTGCACTGTTCATCGCTGGAATGCTGAAGTGCTTGTGTTTGGCTTTCGGAACTCCATCTGGTCAAGCACTTGGTGGCCGGCGGTCTGCGGACCCCTCCCTGCCCCTGTTAGGTCAGAAAAAAACCTGGGGGTCATCTTTGACGATACTCTGAGTTTTGACGCCCAGGTTAGTAGCACCATCAGCACAAGCTTCTACATCTTGAGGATTCTGAAAAAGGTTATGCCTTTTATTCCTCCTGAGCTGCACCAGCCAGTCATTATTGCCCTGGTTACTTCTCGGCTAAACTACTGTAACGCTCTGTACCTGAACATTAACGGTGCTTCCCTTAACAAACTTCAGGTGGTACAGAATGCGGCGGCTTGACTCATCCTGAACATTCCCTGTCAGAAAACTTATTTGTTTTAAGGCTATGTGCATGGTCTTTAAGGCCTTGCATCTTAAGATCCCCTCCCATTTGAAGTCACTCTTTCAATGGCATGTTCCGGGGAGGCAACTGAAATCCTCCTCACCTAAAAAAACAGTAATCCCTAGATTTAATTTGGACTAGATACGGTGGCCACTCCTTTTTGGTAGCAGCCACCAAGCTATGGAATTCCCTACCCAACTATATTTCAAATGCAGACTCCTTCTTGGCTTTTAAAAAACATCTGAAAACCTGGCTCTTTACATCTCAGTTTTTGTTTGTTTGGCCACCTCTCCTATGATGTTCTCCTGTTCTACGATAGCGCCTTGACACCTCCGGTTATTAGTGCGCTTTACAAGTGCTATCCTATCCATGCCTTTATATCTGAAGACTTGTACCTCTCTGTCTTCTTTTAGGAAGAATCTTAAGACTTGGCTTTTTAATCTTGGTTAGTCTGTTTTGTTCTTCCCCTTCTGCTGTACTGGTTAGTGCCAAGATGCCTTCAGGCATACAATTACGCTTTATAAATCTTATTTTCAATTTCATTATCTGTGACCCAAGAGGAGCCCTGAAAGGACTGCACCTGCTCTCTTTTGTACCCAGAACAAAGGAGTGGACTCAAAGTGTCATAAGGTTGCCATCTTGTTACAGCTACAGAGACACAAAGAGCTACAAGAGGCCTTGTCCTGCAACTGCCCAGCTGACCTGGGCAGGACCCTGCTGTTTGGCCTATGCCTGACACCCTGTGAGTCTTTTAGCGCCTCCCCTGGGGTGCTAGGGGGCTTGAGAAGTGTACTCGTATGGTACATTGGGACTAAAAGGACTAAAGTCAGAAAGTAAAATCTTTGGGCAGTATAACCCTGGTTGGTGTAGCCAACCTGTGCTTCATCGTGGTCCATGGCAAATTTTGCCTAGGTCCCAGGCTACCGCAACAACTGAATATCATTGGCACTTTGTGCTTCTTGGCACTTTGTCTATTTAAATTTTCAAAATTTCATATATATACGTTTCCATCTATGTTTTACTCTATTTTTCGATTTTTTTTATTGTTTGCAACTTTATTACTGGTTTCATGCTACATAAATACTTAAAACATTGCCTTTAAGTTAAGTTTGTCTGATTTGTGCCACAGCTACCAGGGCATTGAGCTCAGGTTAATTCAGCCTGGCAAAGACTGTGGTTATTATTTGAGGTGGGTTACTACCACCCTCAACTAATCGGCTGATTTCTTACACTGTTTGTTTAGGTGTAGGTTTCAGATATAAATGCACTTTCATTCATGTTGTTATTCATAGAGGAACTTCGTATCAGGGACTCAAGACAGAGAGCCATAGAGAGATGTAATCACCTTCTGTCGCATAAGGCTAGAGAAGGGCACATGCAGCCTTCACTCGCATGCTTGTCTGTCCACCTGCCTGCAGATGCAGCCACGAATAGCAGATGCAGATTATTTGCTGAACATTAGTTCTGTTGTTCAGAAGAGGTATGAACCATCTATGAAACTCAAAGTAGGCCGTTTTTGGTGCTAAGTTTAGCTTAGTTAGCCGGGAGGGAAGTTGTGTTGGAGATATAAAGTAGCTTTATGATATCATCACATTGTTACATTATTGTTTATTAATCAAACTCCTAATGGGTAACATTGCCACTATCTTGTATGTGTTTGTAATGGTTACTATTCATATTGTATGCACTAGGATAGGATTTTGATTTTAAATAAATCTTGAAAATATAGACCATGTTTTCTAGTCTTCTTGGGTGTGCCTTTCCATGATGATAGAGGGTTTGGGTCTCACTATTTCTGTGATATCTCACAGGATTGATCAATATCTAGAAGGCATCTCATTCAAGTAGTGCTTAGTGGGTTGAGAGGTGGTTGCAGTCCATTGAGTTTCCTGTCTCAAGTTGGCACATTGACCCAGTCCTTGGTGCTAGAGGGTCTAAAAACCCATTCCTGGACCATGTTCTTTAAAGAAATCCAGAAAAACGTAGCAGAGCCAAGGTAAAATGATGTCATTATTAATATTTATCTGGTGGGTGATTGAGAGATATTGGGAAAGCCGAAGGTAGTGCTTTGTAAATGTACTATGTTTAACTGTCACAAAGCACATTTATGACGGACCGGTACAATCTTTTGACAAGTGAGCTATCATATATGCACCTCTGTGCATAGCACACCGAGACAGAAAGGGAAGAAAGACAACAAGAAAGTACAAAATTGATAAATAGAAGTGTCTCCCTATGGTCCTCTTTGTATAGGGCATTAACAGCTAGAGACCCCAAGACCTTTTGGAAAATGGCAGCCCAATGGCGCAACGGTAAAAGGACTGTACTGGAGTTTACCGTACAGCCTGAAGAATGGGTGTCCCACTTTGAATGTCTCTATGCAGTGGGCAACTCAGAGATAGAAGACTCTCTAGAAAGGGAGGGTCAGCCTCATTAGAAGTGGAAGATGCTCTAGTTTTCTCCCAAGAAGAAACAAAAGTTGCTATTCACTAATACGTCCCTGCCAGAGCTCCCAACCCTGATAGAGTCCCAAATGACCTGTACAGGGAGGATCCAAAAGTCTGGGGCTTGTATATTAACATGCTAACGAATGCCATCAGGTATGGGTATTACACCATCATGGAAGCTAGCTGAAATAGTACTTATTTATAAGAAGGGTGACAGAGCTGATCCTGCTAGCTATAGACCCATAAGTCTTATAGACTCTCTCTCCAGAAAGTCTTTTGTAAGTAGGTTTTGGTGAGAATCCAGGACTGGATTACGGAGTCCTTTATTCTAAGTGATTTCCAAGCTGGTTTCCGTGCTAACATTAGCATGGTGGACCAGGCTTTTTGCTTCCTTTGTTTGTACTGGAAGGAAGTGACTATCAAAGCTGGAAAACTATATGTGGCCTTTGTTGCTCTCCGGTCTGCTTTCGATTTAGTACCCAGAGCCACACTCTGGAGAGTGTTGAAAGAGATGGGCTTACCCCACAATCTTTTAGAAATTCTAATTAGATTGCATACATCAGATGCAACCAAAGTGAGATGGGGTGTGAATAACCAATTAACAGAGCAATTCCCAATCAAACGTGGTGTGAGGCAGGGGTGTGTGCTCGCGCCCACCCTTTTCTCACTTTTCATTAATGGGGTGGTTGATTACTTGGACAGAGATGGGTGTGACGCCCCTAGAGGTGGTGAGAAAAGAGTACCAGCGCTTCTCTTCGCTGACGATACCCTATTAATTTCTAAATCCCCGCAAGTTCTCCAATTATTGTCGACTGATTTCATTACGTTTTGTAATGAGCAGGGTTTGGTGTTCAACGAGGCCAAAACTAAATACATGGTCTTTGCCAAACGAAATCCAAAATTCACCAAACGATGTCTGTTTGTAGGAAGTACCATTTTGGAGCAAGTATCGGCCTTCGATTATTTGGGTATCCGCCTTACATCTAATCTAAATTGGGCACCCCACATTGATAAAGTAAAGTTGATGTTAATTTAGCAGACAGCCCACATTTCAAAAATATTGAAAAGAACAGTGTCTAGGAAAGTGGCTCCTGCATTAGAAATCTATAACGTCAAATCTCTAGGGGGGGCTTTTATGGGGTGGAACTGTGGGGTAGTGGGAACAAAACTGTCTTACTGCTGTAGAAAATAGTTTTTGGATCTCTTTTAAATCTACCTCCTAGCACTCCTCTGACCACCTTAGATTTGGATTTTGCACAGAGAAAACTGGCTCACAAGCTTGATTATAAATTATTAATGTTCTGGCATTGCTTGTGGTCGGTTGAAGAGCTAGCTTCATATTGAGCATAAATGACTGGCCTTTTGCATCATCCGCAGGTAACCTCGATCCCCTGGTTCAGCTCCTTGAGAGGTTTACTTCGGAGACTAGGGTTGGAGGCTTATTGGTCAAATCCTGAAAGCCTATCCTTATTATAAAAGGCAAGGGCCAAATTGATCTATTGGGAAAAAATTGTGGAGAAGGAAACACTGAATCTGGCGGGTACCCTGACTACGGATTTTATAGATTTTAAGCCCGCCGCAAGTTATGAAGAAACAATTGATGAAATCATTCCTCCTCTGGCTCGAATTTTTTTTATACAAATTCGCTACAAGACTCTGCCAACCAAATTGTTTTGCAGTAAGTGGAGCTGCAATGTTTCCTTGGACATTCTCTGCCCATCTTGTAAAGATGGTACAGAATCTATAGTCCACCTGCTATTTTTTTGGCCCCTACTACAAAAACTTGATGGGCAAGTGGATTATTCCTTTGTGTAGATTGGTTGGTCCCGACCACTATCTTGAGGTGCTGAGAATTCTGCAGGACAACGGTATTTTGCCTGGCCAAATATTGGCATGCACTCTGGATTAAGCAGGCCAAATGTATCATATGATTTGCTTTTACATTTTTATTGTACATATTGTATTTTATGACTGATTTGTCTTTTATTGCATTATTCTTCAGAGGTGCTATCTACTTTTTAAGATCTACATGATCGAAATAAAGTTTTTATGATGATGATAAATAGAAGTATATGTCTGTTTTTATTTTTTCTATTTTACATTTACATTGCTTTATTCCTTAAAATGGTACACTGTTATCAATCCACCTGTCGAGGTGTTTCCTCGTCTAAGGGATAACCAATGCACCAATTCCAGTGCTCCCTTTTCCTAGCAAAGGAAGGGATCCTAAATGGTTCTCCTTCAATTGTTCTTCATGTGGCATCTACTGTCAATCCCCTTACTGAACATCTACTGGCAAAGATTTATTGGTAAAAGGTACGAAGTGACTATTAAACAAGGGTTACATCTATGGACATCGTCATGCAATTCCAGCCCCCCATTATAAGGGGACCTCTTTCGGACCCTCAGCCTGAGTGGATGGATCATGCATTTCACCTTATAAGGGTTGTATGAACCAAAATGGTAGTGGGTTGATGTTGACTGCCAGAACAAACAACATGGCCAGTGCCACCCCCTCTCTTCTTCTGTTTGCTCCACGGTCTGGGTGGACCCAACATTCATCCTGGTCAGACAGATGTTTGGGAAGAAGAACCAGAAGCTGCTAGACAACCACTGTGCTAACTCCTTTTAAAGAGTTTTTCTTCTGTCTGGCTTGGACCTGGAATACACAGGAGATCCTGTACAAGCCATCCTCAGACACTCCACTGTAGAGAAAGGATTACAAACATATATTTTTCCCTGATTCGGTGGGAAATAAAAACTTAAATTATGCTTGCTTCTAATAGAGTGGGCGTTTAACTCACACTGCCTCACAATGGAGGCCTGAGTCTCAAAGCAAGTTGCAAATATGCACCTACAGTTTTTCGACTTTCGGTGCGGACGTACACCTTTGTGGAATCCTCAAATGTTTTCAAGAAAACACCTTCAAACATGTGATTGTCAGAGGTTTCCCATAGTACTCCTGGAAAATCTTTTTCAATTCAATTTAATGAATGCAAGAATACAAATGCCTAAATATTCCCTTGCGAAAAATAGAGCAAGAGCAAATAAACTTGCTATTTTTCCTGTGGAGAAATCCATTACTCTACCCCCTGCATCATTTCTGTGGTGGTTTCCCTTCCCTTTCTAGCCCTGGTAAGGGATTTACTTCTTAACAGAAATAAATCTACTATCTTTTCAAGGAGGGGAATGGGTTGAAGATGAGTATGTAAGCTTATGGGTGTCTGTAAGTCTTCTCAGCGATCCATCCCTTTAAAACTATTCCCTCTCCACTTTTCCCATGCTCATAGATGTACTCACTTGGAAACATTTACTTGAGTAAACCTCTTTGTGAGTGCAAAATCCGCTTTTGAATACACACACCTATTTCCCTTGTCACAAATGCCCATGTCTATGTGTAGGGCATTTGTGCAAACAGTTTTGAGAAATATAGGCCGGGGAATTAAAGGTAGAGCCCCATTTCAGTACTGTGAAGCAGTGAGTATAGACTGTTGAGGCCTTCTTTTTACTCAAGGCTATGATTAAGCTTGAAGGTCTGCCCAAAACCCTTCTAGTGTCTTCCATGCCAGCTGCCTGGAAGTGTTGATTATGAGAAGAACCCTGACAGGATCAATGAGACCAGATCATATGTCCCAGAAAGTTTAGAGACACCCAGAGTCCTGTTGACCACCAGAGATGTTGAAGAGTGATGACATCACTCACTAAGTGCAGTTGAGCTGACCGCCAGAAGCAGCGACTACCTGGGAAAGTTCACTCTTCTGCACCAATGATTGACCAGTTGTGACATTGGGTACCTATCCCTTCCACCCCTCCTTCCAGTATTCTCTGTACCCACTAGCCTCTGCCCAGCTTCAGATGACCATGGACCCATCTCTACAGTCAGGCTTGAGTGCCAGAAAAATGTCACCAAGGAACAGGTGTGGGATGGGCTGACCCATCCAGGCTTCACTGTGTTGTAGCAACAGTTGTACTCCTTGTGCTGGATTCTAAGGTCAAGTGGAAGAGCCACGAGGTCTCTTGTATACATTTTGACCTATTCAGGCTTAGATTAGATTTCCTACTTGGGATCAGAGTTAGTTCTGTTCCCCCTTGTCCTTGAGAAGGGCTACACCTGTGTACAGGACCCTGAATCTGTACACCTAGCACTCCCCTCCAAAGATAGGATTCAATAAAGTTCGGGGAGTTTCTGTCTCTAATAAAGAGGCAAGAAGTCACCTTGTCCACAGAGTCGTAGAACTTTTTTACCCCTGACTCACATTCAAATGTTACAATTATTTAACATTTCCCTACCAAACAAATTTCTCAATCAAAACTGGCAGGTCCCAAGATATCCTTCACAGTAGTCTGAGTATCCTCATCATGAATACCACCCACATCCCAAATGAACTGAAGTAACTGAATTTTAATCTGATTTTGATCAACAGTGGTTTGCTTTGATTCAGAGGTTGGTTTATTTTGCAATATACTGCAGTAATAGGTGAAGACATGTGGGAGATCATTAGTAGTGCGACCTCCAGAAGTACCTTCAGACATCTTTGCTCTCTGCCAAATACTCTGGGGAACACCCATATCTGTTAAAGACTTAAACACCACAGAAAGCTCTGTGATTATCAATGGTGCTGAATGCTTAAAGGATAACTTTAGCCAATTGTTTCCCATAACAAAAATAGTTAAAACAGCACTTGAACGAAACCGCGAATCACGCAGCAAAGACCTTGTCTAAACGTTATATGTGGCCATACCTATGGATGGTTAGGCCTCAAAATGTAAGACCATCATCACTTTCCTTAGCTTGGACAATAATATTTATTGTGTAAATAAGCCTTTACTCAGGCTACCCAGGGGAGAGTTAACTTTGGAGGCTGAACATTTCAAAACAAACCCAGTATCCAGTATCACAGTCAATAGCGTACACATGAGCTCTCACCTTTGATACTGCTAGATCGTCCTTACGACTTCAAAAGTATGCCAAAAGACTTGACAATATCTCATTACAGAAACATCAACAGAGCTCTCTAATTTACCACTATCATCATCTGCACATGCAATGCTATTCCAGCACTAAGGTACACACAGAGCTCTCTCGATTCTCCTCTGCCCTGACCTACATCATTAAATGCCAAATCACTACCATGACATCTACAGAGGTCTCTATTCTCTGTTGCTGAACGAACATTTTTTACCCATTCCTAAAACATCTGTAGAGCTCCTGCATTGCTCTTCTACCTCCACCAGTACATAAAATAGGTCAGGATTGTCCTGATCTGAAGCATCCTACTATTCTGATTTGTACATTTTCATTTGATTTGATCTTGGTTTACTTTCATTTATAAAATGTTTTGACTTAAACACTGTAGATATAAAACAATGAGCAAAAGTATAAGTGGGGCATAATAATACCATTATATGGGTGCACAAAGAAGGCAATTCACCTAAGTAAGATGATTTAATTGGGAACCACTGTTTAAAATTGAGTGTGGTCTTCTAAGGAAATTGTGTGGGTTTAATACCTAAAATCTTTGGTGGTCATGACGGGGGCATAACTTTTGTTTAAGTGTATGGCCTGGAAACAGCTCGCCTGTATTCCTGTCATAACGCCCGAAAAGTGTTGTAGAAAAGTTGAAAATCTAAATGAAATACTGAGCTCTCAAGGGGCAAGAGAATAGTTAATCATCCTGCCAATAAATCCATATTTAGTTAGACCAGGGTTCTCCAACCTTTTCTGTAATGAGAGCTACTTCAGATCAGTGAAAATCGTGAGCTACTGAATGCCAAGTAACTCGAGCATTGTTACCAGACACCCCCTCGCCCAGCTTCATTGACTTTAAACCTAATGTCCATGTAGCCCGATACTATGGTTTGAACAAAATACTGTGACTAGGGGTACTATGATAGGGCTGCCATGTGCATCAGTCAGTGCATGGTCTGTGGGGATGTATGAACATGTGTGTGAATGAATATATGTGTATGGGTGACTGAGAGCCTGTGTCATATGTATTTGTGGGACACGACGTATCTTTTACCAGATGTGAACCGTTACATGTACAACACAAACAAATAACCATTTTTTTTAAATGGGAGAAATTTAGGGTGCAGGAAAATGTTCTGCAAAAAGTTCATAATAAGAAACATTTTTCTGCACTTGATGGAACATTTTTCTGCACTTTAAATTTATCCAATAAAAAAAAAATGGCTGTATTTTTCAGTTATAAATATGGCAGCGTGTCTACCAGCCACTGGGAGCAAGATGCCTGCTGTGTGTAAATGCGACACTTTGAAATGGGAGGAAATTCACCTGGAGAGTTAACTTTATGTTTATATGCATGACACAAAACTCATCATTTTAATTTTGTCCCATGTCAAAGTGTCTTTACAAACAACAGGCATATCATTGCCAGAGGCCTGTAGACATGCTTCCATATGTGAAACATGAAAATGCAGTCCTTTGTTTAAATGTGAGGAATTTAAAGTGAAGAAACACATGCTTTATAAAACATTAGGACTTAATTGGCTTAATTAAAAGTTGAGAAAAACATTAAGACAATGTTTCATAGCAACATTACTCTTCGCTTTAAATTTCTCCCATTAAAAAGTAAATGACTATATTTTTCAGTTATAAATATGGCACTGTGCCTAACAGCCACTCGGAGCAAGGTGCCTGCTGTTTGTAAATGTGACACTTTGAAAAGGAGAAAATCAAAATGAAGAGTTAAATTAATTATTAAGCTAACTCCTCATTGTAATTTTCCTACATTTAAAAGCATTCAGAAATATAATTCTGTTTTCATGCTCCAATATTGAGTTGAGAAGGACTTTTATTTAAGAGTTCTGAACCTCTGTGACTCACATGGGTCATAAATCTGAGTGGAGCACTGCTCATTATCAGGCTCTGCTATCTGCAGCCTGATAATAATGTAAAATAAACATAGCCTTTCCTTAACTTTAAGAGGAAAACGCAACACTTATCTTAGTTAAAAATGAGCCCAAGCTGAGAGCTACTCTGAAGGTTTCTGTGAGCTATTGGTAGCTCACAATCGACTGGTTGGAGACACCTGAGTTAGACAAATAGAAATGGGATGCCCAGTGTCCTTGCCACAGGAAGCGTCAAAAGAGAATGAACTAGCATAGGTTGTGCCTACAAGAGGGTTTTATCAATGATTTTTAGTCATGTTGTCCAGCAACGCCGCTGCTATGCAGCATGACTGAAACTGAAAAAAAGCACTATGACGCATCATATTGCTTTTTTTATTGCTGATGGGAGGCATCATGGAGGGAGGGAGGACGTGCAGCACTGGCCACGCCATAGCCTTTTTTTGTTATAGCGGGTGGGTGTGGGGGAGTCTTACAAACATGCCAATGAACCTGAGTAGGAAGGATGGCCAGTAAATTCTCCTTTACAGTTTTGAGTCCTAATTAGGTTTGCGTGAGATTACAGTACAAAATGTAAGGTGTGACACACCAATGGGCACTGGTGTCCCATGAGTCCCATGAGTGACAGTATTATAAATGTTTTGCCAAGACCTAGTTATAATGGAATTGTCATATTAACTGCATATTACTGAGGTATCTCCGCACTTATTTATTTGAGAGTTTTATATAGCGCTAGCTGGACCCGAAGGTATCAGAGCTGTTGCGTCTCACGCAAAGGGGAGCAAAAGAACACTGCAGATACATGCTAAAACGCGACATTAGTAACGAAAAATACAAGACCCATGAGCCTCCGCGTTTTGACGTCAGAGACGTCAGCGCGCGTCTGAGGCGTTCCCTTCAAAGAACTCGCTGGGCATCGGAGAGACGCCGATTACTTTACCTTTGAGCCGCTGTGAAGAAGGAGGCGGGTAAGGGTGCTTCGCTCACCAAAACCTTTGATATACTTCAGATCATAACAGTGGGCTCCTTTCCTTGTGGTGGCGACTGTGGGGGCATTTACGCTGCTTTGGTTAGTCGCTCCGTTGGTGGAACCCGATTCAAGTTCCTTGCGGAGCAACTTAGCAGCCAAGCCCACCCTTTGTCAGGTGTTGCGCATTCCAGAGATATCCCCGTTGGAATACGAAAAGGGAAGATTTCTCTGGTGATTCGCTGCATACAGACAGCCAGGGATTATAGGCAAACGGACACAGAAGGTTTTCACGCGTTGGCGAACCATTCGGTTCATGCGGGGAAAACGATTCTTTGTTCAAAGCCCTGAACAGGCGATTGAGAAATAAATCGTATTACTTTCAGTTACTTTGGTTTACTGCCCGGAGCAGTGGGCATTTCATCTAATTGTTCAGGTCGTACAAGAGTGGTGTTAACTCTTCCTTAGAAGAGGGCGCTTGCTAGCGAATGTGAGTGTGTGACGGTGCAGTGCACTTCTAGTACATGGTGACTTCACTGGTGACCTTAAACCTCTGCTCAAGACGTATTGAACAGAGGACAAGATTTTGAGCCCTGAACTCTATGGTGTGCTTCCTACTATTGTTAATTAGTTACATGTGTTTCTTTATGTGTCCAGAAGCAGGGGTACAGAGAGTGAGCAGGAGGACGGTTCTTCCACACCCCTGTCTCTGCAAAAAGGAGTAACTAATTGGTATGTTGTCTTATGCTCTGTGAACCCTCCTTTATTGATGTTTTGTGCTGCTAGGAATAATGCTGATTATTACGTTTCATCTCCAGATCTAGCTGAAACCCAATACTTGTCCTTAGTGAATCGCAGATTTGAAGAGGAGGTTTTTTTCTTTCTTTACAGGTATTACTATTTAGTGTTCTTCACTACCATCCCAGAGGGTTAGAGTAAGATAGGAAGAAGCTATAGGTTATATTATTAGTTATACCTATCTTGTTCTCTTCACAGGTCTCCCTCCCTGCTGTCCCCGTCCTTCCCTTCCCCCGCTTGACCACTCCATGGAGTCTGTGTACATACATTCAGACCGTGGTGGTGTCGAGAGGTGGACCAATTTTTGCAACGTACGATCCTGAGGAGTTTCGGCCACGACAGAGTAATCGGCCCAAGGATTGTATTCCTCCCGGTCGTACGTTCAGGATGGCCACCCTAGAAGATGTGCTCGCTGCATTACAAGCAGTACAAGTTGAACTCGCAACCTCCAGGGCAGAAACCGCTACCCTACAGGCCGCAGTTGACAGACTGCAGAGAAATCCTTTTAACGCAGGTATGCCTCTAGCGTCTCCTTCTGCCCCTCTGGTGGTGGAGATACCCACCCCCGTTCCTTTAGCCACCCCCGAGAGGTTCCATGGGGAGAGCAGGAAGGTACAGGTCTTCCTCACCCAGGTGCTCTTGCATTTCTCGTGTAAACCTAAAGCCTTTACCACTAACCATGCAAGGGTAGCCTTCCTGATCTCTTATTTAGCTGGGGACGCAGCTCAATGGGCGGTACCTCTCGTGAAGAGGAACGATCCAATGCTTCATGATTGGGATTCCTTCATCCAGGATTTTGAGAGAACGTTCAACCGTAGGATAGCCACACTCTCGGCAGACAAAGACCTGTTGGAGCTACGACAGGGGAACAGGGATCTCATAGCGTACCTCAATGACTTCCGTCGGTTAGTTACCGAGACCGAATGGCCTGAGGCTAAACAGGCCGCCGTCTTTCATAGGGGCCTTCGAGAAGAAATGAAAGATGTTTTGGCCCAAATAGAACCACAACCTGTGACTTGCGAAGATCTGATCAGATTGGTTCTTCGTTTGGATCATCGCCTCTGTGAGAGACGGGGGGAAAACAAACGAAGGGATCGAACTACCTGGCGAATGGACCAACCTAAAACCTATGACAACCCGCCCGCACAAAAACCCGAGCCTATGGAAATAGGAGCAGTCCGTTCCACTCTTACCCATGAAGAAAGGGAATACAGGCGAAAGAAGGGCCTTTGTATTTATTGTGGGAAGAAAGGCCTCTTCATCAAGGAGTGCTCCCTGAGAACGAGGTACCCACGCACGGAACCCCGCAAACAATTGGCAGCCACTTCTGAGGGTGCGGCGGGAAACGACTGGGCTTGAGGATAAGGGAAGGGAATACTTCAAGCCAGACCTACATCCCTTCCTTGACGGGAGACCCCCCCTGTACCAAACACTTCTTTATAGAACTTTCCCTGTTGGTAAAAGGAGAATGGTGTCCAGTCTCAGCCATGTTGGACTCTGGCGCCACTGGGTGCTTTATGGACAAGGAACAGGCCATATCCTTAGGGTTGGTTCTGCAAGAAAAAGACGCGCCGGAAATCGTGTTTGCTGTAGATGGGAGATGTTTAGAAGCTGGTCCTATTCGGTTCCAAACCGAGGCCATGGAAGTACGTCAAGGCGGGAAGCACGTGGAAAGGCTCGCCTTCAACGTGATACAAGCGCCCCAATACGGGATCATCTTGGGGTTACCCTGGTTGAAACTGCACAACCCCCAAGTGGATTGGGTGGAAAAGACAGTACGTTTCACCTCTGTCTACTGCTCTACCCATTGCGTTCCTCCAGAACTCAACCCGGCTCAGGTGTTGGCTGAACGTCACCACATCGCCACTGCAGCAGAACACCCGGTCACGCTACCTCGAGAATATCAGGAGTTTGCCGATGTATTCAACGACGCCAAAGCCGAGGTACTCCCGCCTCATAGGCAGTACGACTGCCAGATTGAGCTGGTACCAGGGGCGGTTATTCCCACAGGAAGGGTATACGCTTTAACTGAACCAGAGAACATACACTTACGGGCATATCTGGACAAATATTTAGCGCTGGGGTTCATCCGTAATTCCATGTCCCCCGCGGCTTCCCCACTGTTTTTTATTCCCAAAGCCAACGGCGACTTGCGTGCCTGCATAGACTTTAGGGCATTGAATGCCATCACAGTAAAGAACCGGTATCCCTTACCTCTGATACCGGTCTTACTAGAGCAGGTGAAAAGAGCTGTTATATACACACGGTTGGATTTAAAGGGGGCATACCATCTGGTGCGGATGCGCAAGGGAGATGAGTGGAAGACGGCTTTCAAGACGCGTTACGGCTTATATGAATATCTTGTCATGCCCTTTGGGTTATGTAACGCGCCCGCCGCCTTCCAGTTTTTCCTGAACGACGTCCTGCGCGAATATCTGGATCACTTCGTCGTGGTGTATATCGATGACATTCTTATCTTTTCACCCACCATCGAGAGCCACACCGAACATGTACGTACCATTCTACGCACCCTGCAGGAACATCAGCTATACTGTAAAATCAGTAAATGCGAGTTTGGAGTTACTACTGTGGAATTTCTAGGTGTGATGCTAACCCCTAGGGGACAAGAGATGGCAGAAAGGAAAATAGCAGCAGTAAAAGAATGGCCCACTCCAGCAAACGTCAGAGACATTCAATGTTTTCTAGGCTTTGCCAATTTCTACCGCCGCTTCATCAGCCACTTTTCATCCCTGGCTTCTCCCTTAACACAGCAAAACCAAAGGGAATGATGGACGGAGTGTTGAACATTGCAAGCACTCACCCCCAGTCAACTGATCTGGGTTTAATCCATCATCATTCTTTAGCTCACTCCGCCACCCCAGTTCAGACATGGCCATATGCAAATCAGTCTGACCCTGTGCCTCAGGGGAACAGTCCAGCCCGAACTGCCAAGCCATGTCTTCCCTGGACCGGAAACAAGCATCCTGGGACCGGTTTCTGGCTTAAAGCCGTCATCAGCCAGGCTATCTTGAATCCAGTGGCAAAGTGAGCAAGGGACCCACGTCTGGGCATACCCTGCCAACTTAGGGTGAACATAGCAAAACCAAAGGGAATGATGGACGGAGTGTTGAACATTGCAAGCACTCACCCCCAGTCAACTGATCTGGGTTTAATCCATCATCATTCTTTAGCTCACTCCGCCACCCCAGTTCAGACACGTCTGCTACAGAAGAAGGTTCCCTTTTTATGGACAAAGGAGACTCAAAAGGGGTTTGAGGCTTTGAAGGAGGCGTTTGTATCCGCTCCAGTCCTGGTGCACGCTGATCCTGATCATCCTTATATCGTGGAGGCGGATGCGTCTGACCACGCGGTGGGAGCAGTGCTATCACAACGCCATTCCGATACGGGACATTTACATCCGGTGGCTTATCGGTCAAGAAAACTCAACACTGCAGAGCGCAACTATACGATAGCCGAAAAAGCGCTCCTGGCTATTAAAGACGCCTTCCAAGAGTGGCGGAATTTCCTCAAAGGAGCTAAACACATCATCACGGTTTACACGGACCATCGGAATCTCCAGTTCATGACGGCAGCATGTCATCTCTCCCCTAGACAACTAAGATGGACATTGTTCTTCGCAGAGTACAACTTTCTGGTTACCTATCGACCCGGAAGAGACAACAAGAAAGCCGACGCGTTAACCCGTCAAACACACACTCAACCTTTGGAGGAACAGGCAGAGAAGGCCATTATCGATCCTCAACACGTTCTTTGCGCTACCGTAACGGAGCCCTTTCTCAAAAGCGTTGCGCAGAAGGTCCGTACCAAAGAATGGAAGACGTGGTTGGCAAAACACCCAGAGTGGGAACTAAGAGAAGGCCTACCAATAAGAGGAAAACAGCTGTTGGTCCCAATCCCTTCACTACGAAGACAGGTTTTCGCTTGGTGTCATACCCTTCCCAGTGCTAGGCACAACGGCATGGAAAAAACCACTGAGAGACTGTTGCGCCAGTTTTGGTGGCCCTCCCTAAAAACTGACGTCTGTACCTGGGTCATGGAGTGTGTAACATGTAACCAGATGAAGACCTCGCATGCCAGACAGGCAGGACTTCTACAACCGTTGCCAACCCCAGATCAGCCGTGGGAAAGCATATCCATGGACTTCATCGTGGGGATGCCATCAGACAAAGGCTACACGACAATCTTGGTTGTGGTGGACTACCTTACAAAAATGGCCCATTTCATCGCCTGTAAATCCATGCCCACTGCAGGTCAGTTAGCTCAACTGCTGTTGGTACACGTGGTAAGGTTGCATGGGCTTCCGCAAGTGGTGGTTTCGGACCGTGGGCCTCAGTTTACAGCCAAGTTCTGGAAGGCTTGGTGTGCCGCCCTTAAGATAACACCCAATTTGTCCACGAGTTTTCACCCTCAAACGGACGGCCAAACAGGGTGAATCAGTCCTTAAAACAGTACCTGCGGTGTTATGTGGATAACACCACTGAAGCCTGGGTAGACGTGTTATGGTTGGCTGAGATCGCCTACAACAGTGCCATACACAGTTCCACGAAACACTCACCGTTCTTTTGCACTTATGGTTTCCACCCTAGGTTCAGTCCCCTTGTACATCCAGTGAAGACTGAGGCCCTACCAGGGGTTAGGGAGAGAGTGCTTCACATACAGAAAACACTGAAAGAAACACAAAAAAGGTTGGGGGAGGCCAAAGAACAGTACAAGGCTTACGCAGACAAACATAGGCGTCCGGGTCCCGTCTATAAAGTGGGGGATTATGTATGGCTTTCCACGAGAAACATTAGGTTCAAGAGACGTAGCATTTTTAATCCCAACTACATCGGTCCCTATAAGGTGGTGAAGCTCATCAATCCAGTTGCGGTCAGACTGGCATTACCCTCCTCCCTGAGGATTCATCCATCCTTTCACATTTCTCTTCTCAAACCCTCTTGTTCAGCTGCCGATCGGGGTCCGCCTCCGGTGCTGGTGGACGAGGATCTAGAACATGAGGTGAGGGGTATCCTAGATTCCAAGATATACAGAACCAGGTTATGGTACTTGATTGCCTGGAAGGGATATGGGGATGAGGAGAACACCTGGGAGCCAGCGACAGGGGTTCATGCTCCACGCTATATCACATCGTTTCATAAACGCTTCCCGGAGAAACCATGTCTCTGTCAGTGTTCTTCGGAAGAGGGATGTTCTGTTGCGTCTCACGCAAAGGGGAGCAAAAGAACACTGCAGATACATGCTAAAACGCGACATTAGTAACGAAAACTACAAGACCCATGAGCCTCCGCGTTTTGACGTCAGAGACGTCAGCGCGCGTCTGAGGCGTTCCCTTCAAAGAACTCGCTGAGCATCGGAGAGACGCCGATTACTTTACCTTTGAGCCGCTGTGAAGAAGGAGGCGGGTAAGGGTGCTTCGCGCACCAAAACCTTTGATATACTTCAGATCATAACAGTGGGCTCCTTTCCTTGTGGTGGCGACTGTGGGGGCATTTACGCTGCTTCGGTTAGTTGCTCCGTTGGTGGAATCCGATTCAAGTTCCTTGCAGAGCAACTTAGCAGCCAAGCCCACCCTTTGTCAGGTGTTGCGCATTCCAGAGATATCCCCGTTGGAATACGAAAAGGGAAGATTTCTCTGGTGATTCGCTGCATACAGACAGACAGGGATTATAGGCAAACGCACACAGAAGGTTTTCTCGCGTTGGCGAACCATTCGGTTCATGCGGGGAAAATGATTCTTTGTTCAAAGCCCTGAACAGGCGATTGAGAAATAAATCGTATTACTTCCAGTTACTTTGGTTTACTGCCCGGAGCAGTGGGCATTTCATCTAATTGTTCAGGTCGTATCAAGAGTGGTGTTAACTCTTCCTTAGAAGAGGGCGCTTGCTAGCGAATGTGAGTCTGTGACGGTGCAGTGCACTTCTAGTACATGGTGACTTCACTGGTGACCTTAAACCTCTGCTCAAGACGTATTGAACAGAGGACAAGATTTTGAGCCCTGAACTTTATGGTGTGCCTCCTACTATTGTTAATTAGTTACACGTGTTTCTTTATGTGTCCAGAAGCAGGGGTACAGAGAGTGAGCAGGAGGACGGCTCTTCCACACCCCTGTCTCTGCAAAAAGGAGTAACTAATTGGTATGTTGTCTTATGCTCTGTGAACCCTCCGTTATTGATGTTTTGTGCTGCTAGGAATAATGCTGATTATTACGTTTCATCTCCAGATCTAGCTGAAACCCAATACCTGTCCTTAGTGAATCGCAGATTTGAAGAGGAGGTTTTTTTCTTTCTTTACAGGTATTACTATTTAGTGTTCTTCACTACCATCCAAGAGGGTTAGAGTAAGATAGGAAGAAGCTATAGGTTATATTATTAGTTATACCTATCTTGTTCTCTTCACAGATCTCCCTCCCTGCTGTCCCCTTCCTTCCCTTCCCCCGCTTGACCACTCCATGGAGTCTGTGTACATACATTCAGACCGTGGTGGTGTCGAGAGGTGGACCAATTTTTGCAACGTACTATCCTGAGGAGTTTCGGCCACGACAAGAGCACATTACAACAGTAAATGTTCACACCAAAGATAACAAGTCTAAACAGAGCATCTGAGTCAGAGCGCTTTACTACAGTCAATGTTCACAACATAGACCCTAAAGCAAGTTCTATCCAACAAAGCATAACACTAGCTCATAAAACATTGCACACAAACTCTCCATGCAAAGTATCTCTTACAAACTCCACAGCAATAATATTAATCTAACATACAAAAGTGATGGGAATAGGAGGAATGCCTGCAAATAGTCTAAACCACTAGCAATAGTTCTGAGCAGCTTTCCCACACATCGTTTTTCACCCACTGTGGCATTCTGGACAGGGGCCGATCCTATGAAAATTAGCACTGACCCTACTCCTTGTAGGAACTGTGCATCCTTCCAGAAGAGAGCACAAGCTACCCCAGACTGATTCCACTGGTGAGGACTAAACAGGCTGAAACCGGTCACTACCAGTGGTGTATAGCATTTGCAAGCATTGCTCACATAACCTTTAGTGTGTTTATAAAATCAGTCTATGCAAGCCACAAATGTATAGCTCCCTACATAGGTGTCAGTATTAAGATACAATGCATTCAATGCACCCCAAACTGCTCATTTATGATAGCTGCACTACTCTCAATCACATCAAATGAAACTATATTCCAAATGCTCATAACCAAGTTGACAATTCACAAACATAGGTAGCAGTGAACCGCAATTTACTAGGTGCTATGTTTGCCCATAAAAGCTAATACAGCTGTTGTCATCGTTTTTGGCAGTATCTCTGGTTTGTTTTGTATGGTGATATTTTGAGAAGTAATGATAAATGTATACTTAGGTTCAGGGTTAAATTTCGATTGCATAGTATAGTAAGGCTATGATGCTGACTGGTTGGACTGAATTTATATTTTGAATGAATTTAATTATTTCCTCCTTCATTTGTCTTCAACTTTCTGCACAGGAAGGAAGTGACATCACTGGATTGCCCATAATCCATCTGCACAGGAAGTGACAGCACTAGTCCCCTACAAAAACTGTCCTTAAAAGAAGAAGCCAAGCAAGAGGACTCATTTCCCAGCATCCATCTGCAAGGAAGGAACATCACTGGATTTCCTATCATCCATCTGCACAGGAGATGGCCTCACTGGATTTCCCATCATCCATCTGCTCAGGAAGTGACATCACAGGTTTCCCACCAACTGTCTTCACTTAATGGAGGCTGCAGCGTGGACGTGCACAGACGTAAGCATGCTCCTCTGTGCCCATCATTGCTCCGCCTGCGTGCAGCGCCAGGACCCCTGTTCCTTCTAAAACCTCACCAACCCCTTGCTACTCTACTGCGACCCTCTGTGCCCTGAAAGCCAGGCGCAGCTACCAAAGCTGCTTCCGCGCCTCGCTGCCCAACATTGAAGGTGCACTCTTCTGCTCCACTTGCCATTTCACATGCACCCTCCAGAACCTACTTCTCTCTCCCCACACACCTCACACGCCCAACACACCGGACACGATCACTCACCGGACCAACTCTTCTTGACCGGAACCCTGCTAACTCCCTCGTCAGCCCTCTTCATTGCCTCAGTAATCCCCCACATTTACAAAATTAGAAAACATGATAGGAAGAACAGACCCAGAGGCAGAATCGCTATCATCTTCAAAGAATCCACCCAACAGTGGCGGCTACTGAGGTTTGTGAGTGGTGCGGCTGGGTTTGGTCCGGGGGCATGAGGGATCGGTGGGGGAGTACAGCATTTTTTTGGGAGGTTAGTCACCATTTCCTGTGCATATCTTATTTAACAAAAATGGGATAAAAAGCTGCATTTTTCACCCCAATTTTATAATAAAAAATAAAAAGCAATAGGTGCATGTTCTTTCACCGTGATATACAGGTCTTAAGCTCCAGCTCTTCCCCTAAATCTTCACGTCACCCTGACCCTTTTCATGCCCTCTTACCCTCTCCCTTCCACATTAGCCTGCCCGACCACTCCGAACTGCATCCTTTAGCGGTTCTTCAGTCAGGCCCTACCCACTCCTACCCTTGTACTCTGCCTGTACTTCATGACGGCTTCTTCACCCTCCCCCGCCCGGTCACTCTGCCTCAACCCCTCACTCTTCAGTGTTCTTCTAAATTGTACACTCTGCCCCTAACAACTCATACAGCTTCGTACTCTGCCTCTGCGTACCCAGAATGTGTTTTCTCTTTCATATGGCGGCTTCCAGCCACTGCTTATCCATCTGTTAAAGCTGAGGAGACAGTGGAAGGGCCTAGTTTGCGGGCTCATCACCCTGCTGGTCTGAATGATGCTTTTAGGGATGACTCCTATGGCTCACTATGAAACACAGGGACTCGCTCACGTGTGAATACAATAATAATAAAGGGTGAAATGCTTTCTAAAAGATTTCATTTACATTGACGCTGGGGTGTGTGGTGGAAGCATATGTAAGGATATAGGCAGTTGCATAGTACACTGTGGCACTCCTGGGACATGGTAGAACTGCAGGGCACCTGCTGCACAATTGAAACCTACTCTCCTGGATACAGACTCAGATGGTGCATAAGACAATGGGCAAAAACAGTAGTATCCTGAAGGGCACCTTTCCTGGAGCCCCCTTTAGGTTTCATTACATCACTGTTCAGCAGTCACCAGCCTTGGTGCGAAAATGGCAATTTAGAGGTGGGCACACAAGCTACAATAATGCTTTCAGGGACTGGCACTCAGTTATTGCTGCCTGCAGCCTTCAGTCCAGGAGAAGGCAGGTGCTGCAAAGTGCTCTTTATTCATTGTGACACGCACCTAACAAACAAACAGCCACACTCGTACTGGGTCAGATCGCAATGCCAATGCGCATGAAAAGAATTACCATCAGTCGTTGCTGTCCCTGTAAGGAACCCACTTCCCAAGAAGGCTACGAATGGAGCGCCCATAGCCGAAGAGAGACACTGCCGCCCTATTTGTCCCCCACAACCCAGTCGCCTACACATGAGGAAAGCTGTGTGAGAAAACAAATGAAAAGAGGAACCGGATGAATACACGCTGTGTGCCTCTGGTTAGTGCTCACCATGGATACCAGCTCCAGGATGTTATGAGGCCTTTCTAACTTACTTAACACATACCTGCTCTTTCTCTTTGGAAGAATTTCCTTCACTACTATTAAAAGATGCACAAGAGACCTGGGCTACTGTGCATTTTTAAAACCATCGCCAACCTTAAAAGCTGTTCAACTGACCCCGCTTCTTAGACGGCTGCTATGTTCTCACATTATCACTCCTAGACCACGTCCCAGCGTTTCCCCTAGAATTCCTTCTCCAGCAGGGCCTCGTCCAGTCCCCCTTCGGTCATCAGATAAGAGGCCGCTTCAGCCGTGCTGTCAGAGGGTTCATTCCCTCTGCTACCCCGCAGACACTCGCCGCCAGGCACAGGAGTAGTAAATCTGGATACCATTGCTCATCAAACTCGTGTCCCCAAAAGTGACAGGTGCCACGCCCCCTTGCACTAAAAGTGACAGGTCCCAAACGCTCATGATGGATGTCGGTGACCATTTGACCCAAGGGGCGGGCTGTCAGGCAGGGGGCCGGTCTGTTTTTGAAGACAGCAGCGAACCAGAGTCCTAAGACGGAGGATGGCCATGTCGTGGTGTAGAGGTGCACGCCCCTTTGAGGGGTTGTTTAGGATACATATAAGGCCTCCTTAAGAGCCATGTACAGCAAGCAGACGCCTGAATACGAAAAGGTTCCCATAGCAAAATGAAGAGATACAACCCGCTCATAAAAAGGCCCATGTTGGGTGGCGGCCAGCCCACTATCGATAGATATTACTGCAGCTTAACACCCCTGGTAATGGACGAGAATGCTCAACAAGAAACACCTAAGGATATGGGCTGCGACGTTACTGGTTTTGGCGATGACCTTTGTCGGCGTGTGGAAGCACGCAGTCTCAAGGATTGGCCTCGAAGGGTGTCTCCAATTAAGGTCAACAGCAGCTGGAGTGTGGGCTCGTGTAATGGCAGCGAGTATGAGGGATTCAGCTTCGTGGAGCTGGACGATTTGGAAGATACGATAGTTCCACCTAACTCCCCCGTCTATGAAGACATGGGCTTTCAGGAGGATATGGCTCCTGAGAAGGTAGTTGTGCAACAGCCGGGTACAAGCGTCGAAGATGATGGGGCATCGCAGGACATTAGCGACTCTCAAGATTTCAGAGCCGCCGCAGTAAAATGTCGGAGGGTGTGGCATTTAGAAATTTCTTAAATCTATATTCGAGCGACCTTGTTAACAATGACAGTCTAGTTGTGAAATATGTAAAAGAAAACACAAGGGCCTCGGTCAGACCTGTGAAAACAGAATATAGCGTTTGTCAAAATTATAAGGGCATGTAACGTGTGTATGTTTAATGATGAACGTTTAAAATAAAGGCAATTTTAAAACACGCTATATTCTGTTTTCACAGGTCTGACCGAGGCCCTTGTGTTTTCTTTTACATATTTCACAACTAGACTGTCATTGTTAACAAGGTCGCTCGAATATAGATTTAAGAAATTTCTAAATGCCACACCCTCCGACAAGTTACTGATAAAATAAATACAGTGTTCCCCGCATGTGATGGCTAATGAATCCTGGACCCTTAGCTTGTTATACTCAACCCTCGCTGCAGCTTTTTTCACAAACTTGAATATGGGCTGTGTATAGATACTGTGCTCGGGGAACTCAGCTGTTCTGTCAAACACTGTAACCTTGTCACTATCTATAAACATGGCCGCCCAGTGTGTTCCACCCTTGTAATGAGGATCTGTGTTAAAAACTAGGGTGCACGGTCTTTCTGGCCCTATTTCGGCTGGTAACCCATCGCTAGGGAAAACCCCAAAAAAGTATTTCCTAGCGTATTTATGCCTGCTTAAGAAGTCCCGTATCTGCACAGTGTCCATTTCACAAACGTTTTAAAGGTACTCAAACAAAATCTGTCTGGCGTGGTTGATCTGAATGATGCTGTTAAATACAGAGAATACGACCATGTTCACATTCGCAGGTAGCGGATTACTAAATCGTATTTCAGCTTTTAGATTGCTGTTTTTGACCAGGTTGTAGTGATCGCCGTCTTCCATGTCGGGAGTCAGGTCGAATGCGAACAGCGTGTATCCGGCCCCATAGCCTTCTCTTGACACGGCTACCCCGCAGTCCTGTAGATGCTTCCCGGTTATCGAAACCAACCCCTGATATTCCCTGATGTAGTTGGAGGTTATAAAACTGGGTGTGTAGGGTTTTGCAGGAATAACAGTGCCCTCGTGGACCAGCGCAGCGTAGTTGATGTTGTAGTGCTTAAAATTGAAGGGATTTGATGCGTAGACGCCGCTAAAAGCTGTATTGTCCACAAATCCGATGATGATAAGCTTGGGTAGTTGTCCCAGAAATAGATTCTGTTGCTGAGTTAATCGGGTTCCGGCAGGGATGCTGAATACCTTCAGAGCTACTCTTTCCACCGCGTACTTGGCGTTTGATATTTGCAAAGCGTCGGCGTGAGCTAATCTGACGCTCGGGGACACTTTCACCCTCTTTACAAACAGACTCGCTGACAGTATGTCCAGCTTGTACTGGTCCGCATCCCCGCTGATGAGACAGAATGAGTCCTTGTTGCGCGTGAGCTTGATCTTAAGATCAATTCCGTTGATGAGCAGTTTATCTTGGAAGAAGAGGTCTGAATGTATGCGGCCCAGGAGGTCAAACTGGCGACTGCCCGCCGCAAAACGTGCTCTTTTTACAAAACCCTGATTGTCACCGTCCAGCTCCTTGGCTTCAAAGTGTCCGTATGTGTCCTTGTAGAAGAGCCCCGCTGAAAGCTGCGTGTCGAGGGCGTCGCTACTGTAATTTAGAATGCTCTCGAGGTAGGCTCTGTAGGCGTACATGTTATCGCTCTGTGTGATGAGACGATCGCCCAGGGTGATGTCCACCTGATTAAACACGGTTGCTAGGGGGTAAGCAATCGTCGCCACTTTAGCGTCTTTTGCTATGTCGGAACCATCCGCTTTTACGATTTTACACATAAGATGGAGTAGCGTGTTGTTGAGATCCAAATACATATCCGTGGACCCTGATACATAAAACTCTATAGGGGCCAGAGGCGTCAAAGCGGTTAAAGGTGATACCTCCATGAAGAAGCTGTTTTTGATGCTTGTCTGCGTGGGCTTTAGAGTAAACAGGTCTAACTCGGATTTGGCGCACTCGCCCGATGCACAATGTACGAAGGCCATGCTTTAGTTTGCGCCGCTTTAAAAAATATTTATTTTAGAGGCGGTTCTCTTCTTCTTCGAAGCTCTCTTCCGTCTTGGGGTTTTTCTTTTCTGAGCGCGCTTTGAAGAACTCCTTTTTTTATAGGGGGCAGGTGGTCCTCTGCGTCTCGAAGCACGGCGCTTCCTTTTAACATTCGCGCGAGGCCTGTACACCAAACCAGCGCCTTCTTGACGCTGTTTGTTCATGCACTCAGCAACCGCCGAGGTAACAGACCCTACCACGTCCTGGGCAATGTTCGTAGCCGCCGCTTTAACATGCGGTTTTCCAATTTCATAGCCTCTTCTCAAGAAGGGCATAGCTCTTCTAAACAGACTGCGAAAGAAACCTCCTAGACCAGCCCCGTACATAACCGGTGACCCTTGAAAGTACGGAGGGCCTCCATATCCGGCCTGGTTTCGGTAATAGTCCCTGTACATAGACGGGTCCCCGTATGTTTTCACAAACACCATGATGCCTGCTTAATAGCCTCTGTCGCGTCTCGGCCTTAAATGAAGCTTAACAATAACTTTCCCGTATTTAAAGGACACCGGGACGGACTGATCATCGAAGATCATAATTGAAATAGTGTCAAAATGGTTTTTAGAAACTGCGACATAGTCTGGTTTGTTGAATTGAATATTGACCATCGTATTATGTTCGCCCTGTACATGGACCCATCTTAACAGCGGCGAGTAACTATCGCCTATCCTCTGGGCTTCTACAATATCGCTATACACATAGAGCGTGTAGAACCCCCTGTTAATATCGGGGCACGTGTGATCCTGTTCGATCGGGCTTTTCGCATGCTGTACCGTGCCTAAAACTCTTCTTAATTTACCGGAGCAGTTAAATGACGTGGTGCGATTAGGGGCTTTAAGAAACACCTTCCTTCTGACGTTATCTAGCGACAGATGAATATTCGTATATGTTTCGATGCTGGCTATGGATTTGTTGATGGCGTCGACAACACTTGAAACGGTTGGGTAGTAGCCGTATGGTATGCTCTCGTGCATGCTCACATGGTCCTGCTCAGGCTTTATGTAAAACTTGGCCTCGCTCTGTGTAAATGTATTCCAGGTTCTAGGGTATTGGATTTCGGTTAGGGCTACCTCCCAATCCCCTTTCAGGTCCACCGGCTTAGCCAATTTCACTGTATAATTAGAAATCTGGTTGTCGGGGAACATGCCCTTAGAAGCGTTGGACCGAAGGGTGATATAAAAGGGTGTTGTCTCCATCTTATCAGCAGCATTTAGACGGTCCATAGCTCACACAACCTTCAGGGAGCTGGCCAAGACCCAACTGTTAAATTTCTCCAGCCAGCCCCTCCATTTGACATATGCCTGGCTGTTAGCCCCTCTACCTTTCCTTTTCAGAATCTTTTCAACCCTATACACCCTGTGTGGATCGACGGGTATCCTTTGTAACTCTTCCTTGTAAAAGACCCCCGACACCGTTTCCCCATCGTAGTCCTTTAACCTGTAAATATACATCCCTTCTTTAAGCTCCACACTTTCCACTATAAATATTTTGTCGCTAAAAGTCTGTTGGTAGCCCTTCGTAAAGACCCCTTTCAATTTTGAAATCCTTATGTGATCACCTTTTTAAAAATAGGCTTCTTCACCTTTGTAGCGAAATTACGCCCGTACACAGTTCTCCAAACAGATAAAGAATTACTAGGAGTTACCTCTACGGGAGCTGTTTTGATGGTCCGGTGATAACTGGCATTATATACAGCTAAAAAAGCCTGTAGAACATCAACGTATCTGTAGTTGTGGGCCGTAAAATACCTCCACATCTTAGACTTTAAAGTTCTGTTAAACCGCTCTACAACCGCTGCTTTTACCTCCGTGTGTGTTACAAAATGTTGAACCCCTTGGTGCTTTAATAATTTCTGAAATGCCTTGTTTAAGAATTCTTTACCAGCGTCTGTTTGTAGTTTTTGAGGAATTTGACCCTTCTCGAAGATGGCTTTAAAAGCGGTCGTGACGCTAGTCCCTCTTTTATCGCGTAGCGCTTCTGCGTAGGCGTACTTGGACAAGACGTCTATGACGGTTAATATATAACGAGCGTCGCTGTTATGTTTTGCTATATCTTGAAGGCTGATGATATCCGCCAGCCATTGATAATCTATTTGTGCATTAACGATTGTAGGGCGCTTCTTAAAGCGTCTTCTGGCTGGTTTATGGAGTGACTACGCCTCCTCTCCTGATAACCAAGTCTTCACCAGGTCTCTGCTTACAGGTTAATTTTCATCTACAGCCTTTCTATACAGAGCTTCGGCGCTTCCCAAGCTGCCAACTCCCCTTCTATCATAATAAAGTTTTCCTTAACCGGGCCCCCGGCATGTTATCATCCGCTATACCACAGACAATGATTGACGCTTGTTTTGCGTAAGGACATTTTATTAAAAATAAAGAATATTAACAAAACATAAACAGAAGGCACTTTACATTTTCATAGTAAGCCTCGTAAGGACGGATTAACACATAGCCACCTTATGGTGTAACATTCTACTACTTTGTTCTAAATACACACTATGATGTAACGCTAAATAAGACCTTATTTATTTAAAATAGTCTTCGGGGGCTAAATACCCTATTCTTCTATTTTTTTATATACAGCTTACACATACGCCTTTCTACGAGTCTTTCTATCAAAATTTTATTAAAAATAAAGAATATTAACAAAACATAAACAGAAGGCACTTTACATTTTCATAGTAGGCGGCGTAAGGACGGATTAACACATAGCCACCTTACGGCGTAACATTCTACTACTTTGTTCTAAATACACGCTATCATGTAACGCTAAACAAGACCTTGTTTATTTAAAATAGTCTTCGGGGGGCTAAATACCCTATTCTTCTATTTTTTATATACAGCTTACACATACGCCTTTCTACGAGTCTTTCTATCAAAAGCCGTACACATCCCTTGCATACCCTGCAGTTTTAAGCTTGGGTCATGGGCATGTCGGGTCTCCTCGAGTGCCGCTGTCAAGAGCTTCAGCATATCAGGGTGGACATATTTCTTTTCAGAGGACAGTCCGTACACCACCCTTAACAGTTTATACACCTTGTACGGGTCTAACAAACTACATATATAGCGGATTACTCGTGCTCTGTATGCCTCGCCCAGACACTCGTGCGCGTCCTGCTTAGGATCCCTCATTCTGTGTCCGAAACAAAGGCCGTAATAGTCATGTTTGACACAAGCTAGTACCACAACCGCGGCGAAACCTTTAACAGCCATCAGGTCATCGTGGGGTACTACTTGAATTTCTTTTACACCTGCGTCGCTCTTAGAGACATAGTCACAATTCATGGGAACATCAGTACTTTGTCTTGTGGAACTTTCAGTCTGTTTTGCACAACATAGACAGTAAATATTTACGCTGTCCGCTTTTGTAGGATGCCCCACGGCCTCAGTTCTTTTTGGGGTTGCTCCCTAGGGTCAAAAGAAGAAATATTGACATGCCATTAGTTGAAGAAATAAAATACATCATTATGTAACTGGCTGCTCATAACATTTTTACTAACCTCAGCATTTTCACCGCCCTCTGCGGCGGCTCTGAAATCTTGAGAGTCGCTAATGTCCTGCGATGCCTCATCATCTTCGGAGCTTGTACCCGGCTGTTGCACAACTACCTTCTCAGGAGCCGCTTCCTCCTGAAAAACCATGTCTTCATAGACGGGTGTGTTAGGAGGTGCTACAGCTTCTTCCCCATAGCGCATTATGAAGAAGGTGCATCCAGCTGGGGTTGCTCTCTAGGGTCAAAAGAAGAAAAATTGAAAGGCCATTAGTTGAAGAAATAAAATACATCATTATGTAATTGCCTGCTCATAAAATTTTTACTAACCTCAGCATTTTCACCGCCCTCTGCGGCTGCTCTGAAATCTTTGAGAGTCGCTAATGTCCTGCGATGCCCCATCATCTTCGACGCTTGTACCCGGCTGTTGCACAACTACCTTCTCAGGAGCCGTATCCTCCTGAAAGCCCATGTCTTCATAGACGGGGGAGTTAGGTGGAACTATCGTATCTTCCAAATCGTCCAGCTCCACGAAGCTGAATCCCTCATACTCGCTGCCATTACACAAGCCCACACTCCAGCTGCTGTCGACCTTAATTGGGGACACCCTTCGAGGCCAATCCTTGAGACTGCGTGCTTCCACACGCCGACAAAGGTCATCGCCAAAACCAGTAACGTCGCAGCCCATATCCTTAGGTGTTTCTTGTTGAGCATTCTTGTCCATTACCAGGGGTGTTAAGCTGCGGTTATATCTATCGATAGTGGGCTGGCCGCCACCCAACATGGGCCTTTTTATGAGCGGGTTGTATCTCTTCATTTTGCTATGGGAACCTTTTCGTATTCAAGCGTCTGCTTGCTGTACATGGCTCTTAAGGAGGCCTTATATGTATCCTAAACAACCCCTCAAAGGGGCGTGCACCTCTACACCACGACATGGCCATCCTCCGTCTTAGGACTCTGGTTCGCTGCTGTCTTCAAAAACAGACCGGCCCCCTGCCTGACAGCCCGCCGCTAGGGTCAAATGGTCACCGACATCCATCATGAGCGTTTGGGACCTGTCACTTTTAGTGCAAGGGGGCGTGGCACCTGTCACTTTTGGGGACACAAGTTTGATGAGCAATGGTATCCAGATTGGGAAACATCGTTTACAACGCACGCGTTACAACGCGTGTCATTACAACAAATGTTTTACAACGCGAAATCCATTACAACGCATGTCATTACATCGCATAATCCATTACAACGCATTCCCCAAAGTAACGCCCCGGCGGAGTTAGAATAGTAATTGCGTTGTAATGGATTATGCGTTGTAACGACATACGTTGTAACGACATGCGTTGTAATGGAGTTTGCGATGTAAAAAATTTGTTGTAATGACACGCGTTGTAACGCTTGCGTTGTAAAGTGTCATATTCATCCAGATTTACTACTCACAGGGAATCTCACTCCTCAGTCTATCGGAGAGGGTCACCGCCTTCCTCCTACCTCACATACACTCTCATGGCCCCAGGAAAGGCATCCACTTCTGTCAAGGAGTTTGGGCTCTCGCCTCCTTCAGAGAGACTGTCACACAAAGTGAGGATGCCTACTGCTCTCAGAGTGCCTCAGATTCACGCCTTTTCATGAACACTCCTATGAGGGCAGGGAGATCACTACTCCTGCTGTCAGGGGACCGCAGTGTTGGCCCTCCTCATTGACACTACCAAGAGGGCTCAGGGGAGCCCACTGTTCTAGGAAGGCATCAAAAGTACATCACTCTTTCCTCCCTCACAGATACTCTCAGGTCAGGCCCCCATAGACCCCACATGGAAGTATGCATTGTATATAATCTGGTGGTCGTGTCAGACATTATTTTAATCTATTCTAGACCCTAAATGGCTCAAATTACTAACCAAATGGGCCTGGCCCGCAGCTGTCTCTTTTTTTTACCTTGCCTGGTGTGGTGAACTGCCAAGTGCCGACTCCTTCACAGACACACGAGGCGACAAGTCACAAGAAGAACCTGCAATGCTGTGTGCAAGCAACACCTTTGGTCTAGCTCACTAGCTGCTGGCACTGCAGTAAGTAATGTGTCTAAACAGAAACACACGCCACTGTTGTAAAAATGGCGTCCAGCTCCAGCATTAACTAACTCACGGGCTGGAAGCAGTCTCAGACACTACAAGTCGAGTCTGTGCAGACTCGATTTCTTGGCTTCCCACCTGAATCACCCTTTCCCAACTCATCACAGGGTAGGTCATAGGTCCTACCCCCCACCCTGTGATGAGTTGGGAAAGGGTGGGGTGACAATGCTCTCCACTCCCTGACTGACATGCAGGTTTAGCGCTACAAGACTTGCATCAGAGACGCACAGGGCTAACTTTACACCCACTTCATCAGGGGGTGGAGACTGGACCTTGGTGCTAGGTCTGTGCGGAGCTGATTATCTCACAGGCCTCAGGGCTGTGATATTGTCAGCCCGGAAAATACTTAGACTTTGGGCACACCCAGGGGAGCAAGAGCAAGCAGTGAACGCTATGTTAGTCACGTGTCTGCACTAGTGTTATCCATCACAGCAACAACGCCGGTGAGTGGGGCAAACAATGTCCCCGTTCTAGCAACTTACAAGTGCATATTTTTTTAATTAAAACACATTTAGGATTGCTATGATTGGTTTAGTTTTTACTGTGAATGTAAAGGGAGCGGAGCCCCGACACCCTTGCCCAGAAACTTCTGTTGCCATCCAATGCTCCACTACCTCAAAAAGCTCCACCAGCAACATGGAACACCTGACCTTCAAGCTCCTCATCACCCTCACCTACACTCTGAGCCGCACCCTCGTCTACTGCCCTCCCTGACCATATGCCAACTTCAGCAGCACCATCACTGACTTCGTCGCCCTCTGCACCTCAACTTCCGCACCTTCATTTTTCTCGGGCAGTTCAACTACCACCTGGAAGACCTCACCAATCCCAACACGACAGACCTCCTAGATCACCTGTCCAACTCACCCAGCAAGTTGAAGGTCCCACACACACTGCCGACATTTACTGGACACCATCTTCTCCAGCTTCAGCAACATCACAGTAGACAAGCCCACACCGATCACCTGGTCTGACCACACCCTCATCAACTTCAGCATACCCATCCCGCACCACTGCAGAAACACCATCACCAAACCTTCACAACAGGACTGGAAGCATCCTGGTATTCCGAACTCCTACACCACCAGCATCGACACAACAACAAACTTCCAGAATACAGCCAAAAACTTTAATGTGAGCACCTGTGTTGTGTGAATAATTTGTTGTGGACAAAAATGTCGGATTTACAGTTTTTGGGAGATAGGGTTAGGGTTTATGCCATTGTGTTTAATCCTAAGAATTTCTCTAGTCAAGAGTGATATTTTTTACACTATGAATTTGTGTTGTAGTGGCTTTTGGACTGTATGGTGTTTGCGTTTTAAACTGAAGAATGGTTTGAGTGTAGCAATGTGTGTATATTTTCTTATATAGCAACAGACCAAAAGGAAAAATAGGTCAAATGGTTGGGGGCGTGTGGATCAAAAGAGGCCACTTCCAAGGTTTTGCATGCAATTTTGCCAAACAGCACCTTAGATTGACAAAGCTTTGATTCAAGACTAAGGTTTGACCAAAAGATTGTTTGAGAATGAACATTGTCTGTCATTATTGTAATCCATAAACATGTGTGTCCACTGCATGTAGATATCTGCTAAGTGAAAATGTATATTAGTTCAACAGGGGGGTGGTATGACAGAGCCTGGAGCAGCTCCTTAAATGAATGAACTTGGGGTAGACTAGAAGGGTAACATTGCCTTGCCTGCTGCCGCTAAAACAGAACGAACCAACTGAGTTAAGGACAGTTCATTTGGCAGGGTAGAGTTAGCATAGTATCAACAATGTAGAGGGCCTTATGGTGTAAGATTGTGATGTGTTATCAGCTGTAGTATAGACTTCAGCCAATCACATGAGACTAACCTTAATTTTGCTAAAAAAACAAATCTAAACAGTGCGCTATTCTTAAATCTATATGCACTATTCCGAGATGTGCAACATTCCTTTGTGTAGAGAAAAATTGTGAACTATTTTGTAAATGACTGCCACACTTTAATACCACCCGAACGTTTCCTAAGGGGCTACAGTGCCAAAATCAAGCAAGCCAAGTATCACAGTATCAGTTGCCAAGTATCACACATTGCATTTAACATCCACATCACCACTATGGTTTAGTCTGGCATACTTTTTAGGTCTCGCCTAGGCAGCACTTGCGCTGTCTCTTCGAGACATGCTGTATTCAGGTATGGACTTTGAGCTCCACCTATTTTTCACCCGTCTTTTAAATTGGCTCCTCTCACTGTCCTTTGTAAATGGTGGCTTTTGATTTGTGAATAGACTTAGTAGTCCCTCCTTATCAACTCCCTCTCTTCTGTTGTTACCTCCCATGAGGACAGCCCTTCTTACGTGTCATTACTCTCTAAGTTTCATTAACAGTTAGTGAGCACTATTTAGTTAATTAATGTCTTGCTGAAGCAGGTATGACATGCTGTCCAGCTTTTGCAACACACCCTGGTTTGTAGTTGCTGTACGAGGCACAACATGTTATCCTGCTTCTGCAACCTGTGATGCTGCAGAGGAGGTCATTTTTTTAAAGTCTGATTTACTGTAAAATTTACAAAGTGAAGCTTTGGTTAACTATTTATTTACTTTATTAGCATTCGTGGCACGCCGGGCTTTTTCTTCACACGTTTACTGCTAAAACGCGGCACGCCGCGCTTTAGCTTTAAACATCTGAAGCTAAAGCGCGGCGTGCCGCAAATGCTATTAAAGCAAATAGATACAAATAAAAGGCCAGCGGACGCCTTTACATTATTGTTGCTTTTACCTTTCTACATGGCGGCAGCCCGCCTTTATTTGCTATTTTTTTTACTTCTCAGGTATTGAGGGCACGGCGCACATATAGCTTTAAGCATATAAAATGAAAGCTAGCCACAATGCAAAGGCTACAAAACAAACAAAAAAAATGCTCGCGCTTCTTAATGCTCACTTTAAATCTAATCACTTTAAACATGGCGGCAGCATGCCATTCATTTCTATTAATTTTATCCTTTAATAGCATTTGCGACACTGCATGCAATTCTATTCACCTATTAGGTCTCAAGGAAAGGGTGCAGTACCACAGGCTGTTACTAGGTGTCCCTGTGGAGTTCAATACAAATGAAAACATATACTGAGCAGCAATCTTTCCATTTATCATTCCATTAAGGGTGCAGTACCTTATGTGGATAATAGAGGTCCTTTTACAACTCCACAGTGACACCTCTGGTACTGCACCCTTTCCTTCATTTATGAAATTGCTTTCATTATTACTTATGCTACTGCTGGGATATTTTTAAACAAAAAATAAATTTAAAAAATGACAAACATTTGCATTTGCCACGCCAATAGCTCAAAGTTTCACTAATGTGAGACCTATTGCATTGCAAATGCTTGTTGTATTTTTATAGCTGGCTAAGTCTTGGTGGGATTTGTGTGAGATTTGAATTATGCTTGAAGCAATGAATCGGCCAGAAGCAGTGCATGATTTAGCTCACAAATACTCATAAGCTGCAAATTCAGATTGAGAAAAAGCACCTCTTGTCCACTTTAAATCAAAAGGGATACAGGGAGTCGGAGGCAAAAACATTTGGTTTATTCAAGCTTGAACGGATGCAAGACGAACAAGGAAAAAGCTATTCCGTGTAGGTAATGAACAACCATACAGAATTCTCCTTTCATATTTAACTATACTTCAAACAAGCCTACATCCCTTCACTTCCCTCCCCCTAATCCATTGGAAAATTCCTTCCAGTTATACATACAAAAAGAATAGCTAACCACACTACATTTTCAAGATAAGTGATCGCAAGCCATTGCTTAATTGCAAATTGAATGGAAAAAGACCAGTGTGACTTTCCATCTCAGAGAAGCACAAATGATTAACAAAGTGTAATTATTCTAACAGCCACTCTGTACTTTTCCAAGGACATGGTGAGAAAAAAATAAAAGAATGTACAATGTCAGAACGTGCATGGAAAATTCCTCAAACAACGTTGTACAAAGTCAGGTGGATTTAAAACAATGTCTGCACTCATGTTCATATTATATAGCTTTTTCCTCAAATGGTCCTAGAACATGAGTTCAACATTTAACAATTGCCTACTATCACTAACCTATAGAATCAATAATAGATAATTTGATTTGGCCCCTCATATTATGACAGTACTTCATTTTCAGATATTCTCCATTATAGGATTGTTAACAGAGAAAATAAGAAACAAATGGGTTTTTGTAAGAAGGCTAATCTGTGAGGGCACTAACACTAATGTTCATTAAATCCCATATTTCTTCTTCTTGCATCATAAGAATATTCTGTTGTAGAACAGAAACTGGAGAGGGCTTGCAGGCTGAAAGGAGCATACTGCAACACATGGGAAGACAACTGACACATAGACAGCACCCTAAAATAATCCTTCCTATAACCAAGGCTATCACTAATAGTTTCCAATCTCATGTGAGCAGTACCTCTCTAAACCAACCTGACCAAGTCCAGTCTCCAGTATCCTGATGTATTTCAGCAGCAATTTTGTGAAGTTTTTGAATGGCCAAATTCACATTAGGAGCGTTATCTGGGATATATACACAGCAGAAGCTGCCAATTAATTTGCATACCCCCCTATTCTCTGCTAAAAGAATGTCTAATACAATCCGGTTTTGAAGGGAAACAAGACGGGAAGCTTGCATTTCTACAGTAATGTTACTGAGTGCACCAGTATTCTCATTAATAACAGTTTCCACTACTCTGATCAATTGGCGCACTTGTACACTATTGGAAATAGGACCCCAAATAGGCACTATACCCTTCATTGCATCAATAAATAAATAAATTGCTGCAGCATGGTATCTGTCTGGTCAACCTGTACTTCCCGTTTATTAAGTCGATATGTCCTGTGATAATCAGATGGTGCAAGGTAAGTGGGAGGAAGAATAAATGCAATATAGCATCTGCCTGACCATCCTTTAGGGAGCCAGACATAAGCCTGATTACCACAAACAAAATAGGTGTTTTGTGAAGCCACAAATGATGGAGAACTAGTACAATTTAATATCACTGTATGGGAGCAAATACTATTCCCAACAGCAAGGGGCCCTTCACCTTGAACACAAAAGGGGCGTTATGGGCATGCACAGGTATGGGTATCATAGCCACCTTGGACAGTTTTCTCTCATTAAAGGATAATAACATAGAGGAGTTATCATAGCCTGTAAATTCCTCCTTCTCCGCCATAGTGCCATAGATTCTAACAGCATCTGGCCAGCATAGATAATAAAGGTGATTCCTAAGCTGGCTCTGTTCTGCTTTATTAGTAACTTTGATATAAGAAGCAAAATTCAATTCCCACCAGGCACTACAAGACCCATTATAGGATAAAGGTAGAGGAATAAGAGGTGCCTTCCTTTTGACTGAAGATGGCAGAAAACCACATATCCAACAATCTGTAGCATTATATCCAAGATGGGCATTATGTAAAACCTGAATGAATGTATTATTCACATATTGCAAGCGGTGTGCTTGCTTATGAGGGGCAAGGGCTATGTACTGATGCTCTGGTATTGGTGTGGTGACTGATGTCACTGATTTAGAGACTGGGTGGTTTTCTTCTAACCACCAGAACAACCCTAGCATTCCTAATAGTATTATCAAAAGACACAGAAGCACAATAATTTTCACTTTCTTGGTCCAGAATTGTTGTATACCAGACACTGGAGTCTTTTACTCCTGCCATAAATCAGAGAGTGATTTCCCGAACGGTCTCAGTTCAATACTCCTAGTCTTACCCATATTGTATTATTTGTGTGTGATGTACAAATACCTGTTGTTGATGAGTGATGCTTCTCCTAATATTTCGTCTTTATGCTCAGACCATTCTCCTTTATTTTCTCTTCTTTTCCAAAAAAGAGAACCAAAAACACCTAACAGCCAAAAGCAAAGTAACGTGGCTAAGACCTCCTAAAAAAATCCCTATCTATTCTACCAAAGAACATCAAGAGTTCCCAGTGTCCTTTACTTCAAAGCCTCACTGGCAAGCTTATGTACAGGTCCAGACGTTGGCGGTCTTGACCACCGGCATGGGTTGCTATCTCTCCAGAGATAGTTTTTTCATTCAAAGTCTATAGTTTTTGACAGTCCTAGGTCTCAAATTATACCTAGGCCAATCACAATCCAGATGCTCAAATAGAGGTATTGGTATCAATTTGGGCTCAACAGGATTGAAGTTGACCAGTGGATGTGCTACTTCTCCAATCAGCTGTGGAGGAATTCCTCGCTTCACACATTGATCATAGAACAAAGGCGATGGAGCTTTCTTAACATGGTGGGCATGCAGCCAATGTTTGTGTCCCATGCACTTTACAGCAGTCTGAGTGGCGAGTAGCACTTGAACTGGTCCTTTCCAGCGTGGCTCAAGACTGGATTTCCTCTGAAAGTGACGGGTGAAGACCCAGTCTCCAGGCTTCAGATTATGACCTGAACCTTCAAGACGAGGAGGGAGACTGGCCTTCACCTGTGAATGAATCAAACGCAATTTTTTAGTCAATTGGTCACAATAATCAACAAGCAGAGGATATTCAATTTCACAAAATATCCTAGGTCTAGGTACACCCCACACATTTGCAGGCCTCCCCATTACTACCTGGAATGGGGATAAACCCATTTTCGAGTGTTCAGTATTGCGCATTGAAAACAAAGCTATGGGCAAAGCATCAGGCCATTTTAATTTTGTTTCAGCACATATGTTTCCCAGTTTTCCTTTCAAGATACCATTGTATCTTTCCACTAGGCCTGCAGCCTGTGGATGGTGGGCAGCATGAAACTTTTGCCTTATCTGCAAGCCCTTGCAGACCAGGTCCATCACTTGGCCAATGAAGTGTGACCCATTGTCGCTACAGAGCACTCTGGGCAAACCAAATCTTGAGTAGTACTCCTTCAGGAGTATTTTTGCAGTACTTAGGGCTGTGTTATCTCGTAGAGGGTAAGCCTCCACCCACCTACTAAAGGTGCAAACCACCACGAAGACATACTTAAGCTTGCCCACTCGTTCCATTTCTATAAAATCCATTTGCAGGACTTCAAAGGGCAAATCTGGAGGTGCAAAATGGCCTGTCGGGACTGGGGTCAGCAAACATTCTTTTCCCCGTGACATTTGCCAAATCCTGACCACTATGAGCCCTGAATATTTCCTCCATCCTAGTGAAATAGTCTGAGACTTCTTCTGTAGGTTTTTGTTTACAAGCTGCTATTTTATCCCAATTTACATCTTCCCTTGGTATTATTTGTAGCAATTTAGCAATAATAAGATCAGGTAAATCAAGTATAAGTTGATCTGGTTTGTCTCCTGGTCTTCTTTGTGTGTCAAGATTTTCCAAATGTACCCAAGCAAGTCCGAAGTGCGCTACATCATCATGTCTAAGTATTCCATTTCATATTTCTCTGGGGAGTAAGGCATCAAAAAATAGATCCAAGTCCTTGAATGTCATTACACATAATTTAGTGGTTGATTCTAAGGCTTCATAAAACCCATTTGGGTTTTTCCTAAAGTCTGGCAAATCTTTCTTTATTGCCATTAATTCATACCTACTCCACGTAGTATGAACAAATTGAGGAATGGGGTTCTGAACAGGAACACCAACAGCAGCAGGGGGTGCAGGAAGGGGGTGTATTTCCCTCATGGGATATTCCCCATTCATTTTTTGATATTTTCTTCTAACCTTAACACCCCAATGCAAACAATTTTCAACAGCCCGTGGGACATCTGGGGAAGGGATTATGTGACCTTGTGCATCAAGCCACAATTGTAACACCTCTTGAGGGGGATTTTTATTACACCATGTCCCCAGTCCTCTATCCTTTCAGTCATATATTGAATGAGTAAGTTTTGCTGAAAAACATCAAACCTATTTACAGTTGGCATAACAGTATTATTTATGTGATCCATCCATCTATGGGCTATCCTTTTTAACTCTTCTGGATCAGCTCTCTGTGATCCATATCTAGTCATAGGTCTGGCCCTCCAATTCCCACTCCTATCTTTCAAATTACCACTAGGCTTGTAAACCAAAGGTGGGGTACCTGCAGGCGTATTTCCAGCAGATTGGGATGCAGAAGCGGTTTGTCCAGTCACTAGCCTTGGTAAAATATTTACCTATGGGGTAGTCAACACATTTGGTGCAGGTATCGCTTGTCCTGCTTGTGACTGCTGTTGAACAGCAGACGGATTAAGTATTGGTCTGGGTGGGACAGGCAGTTGCTGACCTGGTAATGGAGCAGGAAGGATTGATACATTTAAAATGGGTACTAGAGTTGCATGTCCCTGCTGACCCATATGTAGTGGTACATGATGTGCCTGTGCGGCAGGTATGGGAACCTGTGGGACATATGGTGGGGGATTCTCCAATAGTCTCTCTAATACCTCATCCTTGTCCACATGTTCTTTCTCTTGTGTCAGATATGTCTTGTTAGTGGTCATTCTAAACTCTCTGTCCAAATATTCAATACTTTCAGTTTGTTTTAATTGATCATATGCTTTGGCTTTCTGCAACACTCCCTTTTTCTGTTCTTGTTCCTTCTCTTTTTGTTCTTTAATTACTAACATTGTAGCATGTTTTTCCCATTTATTAAAACTGTCCCACATTGCTTGTCTGACTTTTTTCTCAAATAAACATTGCTGTAAATATTGAATTTTATCTAGGTCAAATGAACCGTCCAGCGGCCATCTCAAATCCTCAAATCCCTTAGTATATCGATGCCATAGTCTGTTCCACAAGTTCACACCTGTCCCATATTTTGTCATCATCTTCCATGCAGGACTACCCTCAACTGGGACTGGTTGGGACTCATCCAGGTGTGGACTCATGAAACAGCAACAACGACACCGTGAAATATATTTCATTAGTTTGCTCATTGTGCCTTAAAGTCAAAGATCATCTAAATGAGAAAACTTACCAATACAATCAATACAGGCCTATTTATCAGGTCCAACCTGAAACCCAACCAATATAATGCAATAAAATTCTCAATACCAATAACTAATCAATAATTCAAACGCCTGTTAGAAAATAACTCAGAACAATCTCACCAGGTATTTGCTGAAGACGTCAGACTCTCTGTACTCTGCAATTCAGCCACTTTTTGCTTGACTAGTTTGGAACCTCTGCTGGGGAGATCCTGTTGCCGAGGGACAGCAGTTCGGGACTTCATATGGCAGCTGCGAGAAACTAGTCTCATTAGCAGGGGCCCCAGCGATCCGTCAGCCTCGGGTCGTGTCACCTCAGCCACAGACATAAATGCTGCTGGATTTTCCACGTAGAGGCCCCACGCTCGGGCGCCATTTGAGAAAAAGCACCTCTTGCCCACTTTAAATCAAAAGGAATACATGGAGTCGGAGGTAAAAACATTTGGTTTATTGAAGCTTGAACAGATGCAAGACCAACAAGGAAAAAGCTATTCCGTGTAGGTAATGAACAACCACACAGAATTCTCCTTTCATATTTATACTATACTTCAAACAAGCCTACACCCCTTCACTTCCCTCCCCCTAATCCATTGGAAAATTCCTTCCAGTTACACATACAAAAAGAATAGCCAACCACACTACATTTTCAAGATAAGTGATCACAAACCATTGCTTAATTGCAAATTGAATGGAAAAAGACCAGTGTGACTTTCCATCTCAGAGAAGCACAAATGATTAACAAAGTGTAATTATTCTAACAGCCACTCTGTACTTTTCCAAGGACAGGGAGAGAAAAAAATAAAAGAATGTACAATGTCAGAACGTGCATGGAAAATTCCTCAAACAACGTTGTACAAAGTCAGGTGGATTTAAAAAAAAATTCTGCACTCATGTTCATATTATATAACCTTTTCCTCAAGATTTTGTGCACTACACTTCTGATCATCTGTGGTCAAAGCTCGAGTGTATCACGAGCAAGCCAATATTTAAAGGCAGAGCCTCAAAGAGCATGCTACAGACAAGTATCATCACAGCACCAATATTCAAAACGGATCCATATATAACAAAACAAGTTAGTGTTTGCAAATAATTATTAAAGTTTTCCTTTGCTGTATGCAACCATATTAAAAATGTTACTTTGAAAGGAAGAGTGTCGATAAGGAGTACACTCAGCTTCAAACATATTTGTTTGGGAATGTTTCTTTTTCACTGCAGCAAATTTTTATCGAAATATTTAAACACTTTAGGTATGAAAATGTTTAATTTAAAAGGATCCATGGTTTAACTAAAATGTAAATGCATCAATGAAGGATGTCTAGTAGGATGGTTCTTTGAAAGTGTAACTACATGGTTTTTAGAAATACAAGACATACATATATACGCTGAAACCATTCCTTATACAACCGTAACTCGAGTGTAAGTTAATCATCAAGTCTCTTTTTTTTTTTACTTTGCATTCTGGTACATGTAGTTTGCTTTCCTAATCAGAACTGCAAAAGAAACATTGGGACGCTATGAATAAAACACGACCGATGAGCTGCTTAGCCTGACCTGGAGCATTTTGATAGTTCTGTATAAATATGGCAGGATGTACTTTGGCTTGAAAAACATCGAGGAGAGGATAGTGTACACATAATTGCATTCTACACGCCGCAAATGTTTCAATCAGGATAAAAGTCCCCAAGACGAAGGACCAGGACTGTCCGAAATGCACTGAGGCAAACAACTGAAGAGGGAAACATGACTCAGTGATATAAATCGCGGATGTAAATCAATGTACTTTGCCACGACTCAGATGAATAATGCAATAATGAAATACACATTGTATCCATAGAGACGACTTGAAGTGATTATGGTAATGGATGATAATGATTAGATCAATAAATTACGAAGACAAAGACTGATACAGCGTTGTAAATTTGTTTGGAAGCTTGGTTGAGCACATTTAGTCAGTGCACCTTGGGACAGCATTCATAGGAGTTCAGCGATTGGTGACAACTTCAGAGATCTCGACTTGACTTATCCTGTTGTCCCTTGTTCGGCCCTGCCGAACTTCCCAGGTCTATGAGTGACTATTTGCTCCAGTTCGGGTTTCTTCTTTGCATTCTGGGACATGTAGGTTTATTTATTTAATTATAACACCAGCACTATAAGTCCCAGTATGCAAAGAAAAACATTGACTGGGCCAGCTACCCACGCTGGGACTTGAAAAATGTGCCGGCTATGCATGCCAGGGGTTCTTTCGATAATGTATTTTTCCCTAGCATTTGGACACTTACAGATTTGATGTTCTCATTATAAGCACAAAACTGCATATCCCTGTGTGCAAACAAACAGACCTGGTGTAACTAAGCATTGCACCACTTTTCTGCTTACAATAAAGGGCACTTAAATTGTCATATTCGAACATACAAATGTCACAAATTGGTACATTTAGCTCTCTCGTGTTTTCCAAGTCTATGCTTGAGTGGCTCACCCAATCCAAGTTTTTCCTTTGCATTGTGAGACTTTTAATCCTGAATTTTTAATGCGAGCAAAAAGACTACAGATCCCAAAATGCAAAAGAAAAAACTTGGACTGGGTAAGCTACTGAAGCATGAAAGTGGAATCTTAAGAATGCTCGACACATGAGGAATAGAAATCCCATACACACACAAACATTGGTGCTGACTTGAAGAGGGCAAAGGGGCCTTTGACCCCCCTGAAAAAGTCTGGGGGTGGGCCCTGCCCCCCTTTGGAAGGGAAAGAAGACCTGCAGGCCAATGTTGCTCTTTGGTTTCTGCATGCCCGCAGAAAGCAGCAATAACTTCTGAACAGTCTGCATGCAGAGAAACAATACAAAGAATGTTGTTTCTTCTCAAGCCTCTGAACAACTCCCAACCTCTCTGCCCTGTCAAACCCAGGAGATAACAGTGATCACAGACATTGCAGGTGCAAGAAGGGTTAACAGATTTTCAAAACAGAACTGGCCATATAGACGTGGATATCTCTAGACTAGCAGTTTGAAGTGATCAAAATTGCAAAGAAACATGAAATACACGCACCATGTGACAAACATTTCTCTTACTAATTAAATATGTAAGTCGGTAAGACTTTAAATGCACCCTTTATTCTTTAAACAACATCTAAATCAGTATTTAATTTGAGACAGTGGTTACAGGAGGGGTCCACCGGCACTCATTTTGGGCACAAGCACTTATTTTTCCTCATCACACTTTCACCCAGAGCAAGAGAGAGAAAATCACAAAAGTGGGAAAGAAAGAGGAAGAGAAAGATAGAAAACAGTGGCAAAGAGAGAACCCTAGGGTGAAAAAGAACCTTCAAGAGAGAGATAAAGAGGAGGGAGTGACAAATGCAAAAACAACAATTGATGGACAGAATGCAGAACAATGTCATACATTCACCCCAGTACAGAGATCTGGGCCTAAATCCATCGTTTTTTTGCTCACCATGCCATTCCAGTTTGAACCCAGCCATATGCAAATCAGTCTTGACCCTGTGCCCTATGGGAACAGTCCAGCCCGAACTGCCAGGCCAGGTCCTCCCTGGACTGAAAACAAGCATTCTAGGACCGGTTTCGGGGTTTCACCCCTCTTCAGCCAGGATAGCTTGACTCCAGCGGCATGGAGAGCACGGGACCCACGTCTGGGCATACCCGTCCCACTCGGGGTGACAAATGCAAAAACAACAATTGATGGACAGAATGCAGAACAATGTCATACATTCACCCCAGTACAGAGATCTGGGCCTAAATCCATCGTTTTTTTGCTCACCATGCCATTCCAGTTTGAACCCAGCCATATGCAAATCAGTCTTGACCCTGTGCCCTATGGGAACAGTCCAGCCCGAACTGCCAGGCCAGGTCCTCCCTGGACTGAAAACAAGCATTCTAGGACCGGTTTCGGGGTTTCACCCCTCTTCAGCCAGGATAGCTTGACTCCAGCGGCATGGAGAGCACGGGACCCACGTCTGGGCATACCCGTCCCACTCGGGGTGACAAATGCAAAAACAACAATTGATGGACAGAATGCAGAACAATGTCATACATTCACCCCAGTACAGAGATCTGGGCCTAAATCCATCGTTTTTTGCTCACCATGCCATTCCAGTTTGAACCCAGCCATATGCAAATCAGTCTTGACCCTGTGCCCTATGGGAACAGTCCAGCCCGAACTGCCAGGCCAGGTCCTCCCTGGACTGAAAACAAGCATTCTAGGACCGGTTTCGGGGTTTCACCCCTCTTCAGCCAGGATAGCTTGACTCCAGCGGCATGGAGAGCACGGGACCCACGTCTGGGCATACCCGTCCCACTCGGGGTGACAAATGCAAAAACAACAATTGATGGACAGAATGCAGAACAATGTCATACATTCACCCCAGTACAGAGATCTGGGCCTAAATCCATCGTTTTTTGCTCACCATGCCATTCCAGTTTGAACCCAGCCATATGCAAATCAGTCTTGACCCTGTGCCCTATGGGAACAGTCCAGCCCGAACTGCCAGGCCAGGTCCTCCCTGGACTGAAAACAAGCATTCTAGGACCGGTTTCGGGGTATCACCCCTCTTCAGCCAGGATAGCTTGACTCCAGCGGCATGGAGAGCACGGGACCCACATCTGGGCATACCCGTCCCACTCGGGGGACAAATGCAAAAACAACAATTGATGGACAGAATGCAGAACAATGTCATACATTCACCCCAGTACAGAGATCTGGGCCTAAATCCATCGTTTTTTGCTCACCATGCCATTCCAGTTTGAACCCAGCCATATGCAAATCAGTCTTGACCCTGTGCCCTATGGGAACAGTCCAGCCCGAACTGCCAGGCCAGGTCCTCCCTGGACTGAAAACAAGCATTCTAGGACCGGTTTCGGGGTTTCACCCCTCTTCAGCCAGGATAGCTTGACTCCAGCGGCATGGAGAGCACGGGACCGACGTCTGGGCATACCCGTCCCACTCGGGGTGACAAATGCAAAAACAACAATTGATGGACAGAATGCAGAACAATGTCATACATTCACCCCAGTACAGAGATCTGGGCCTAAATCCATCGTTTTTTTGCTCACCATGCCATTCCAGTTTGAACCCAGCCATATGCAAATCAGTCTTGACCCTGTGCCCTATGGGAACAGTCCAGCCCGAACTGCCAGGCCAGGTCCTCCCTGGACTGAAAACAAGCATTCTAGGACCGGTTTCGGGGTATCACCCCTCTTCAGCCAGGATAGCTTGACTCCAGCGGCATGGAGAGCACAGGACCCACGTCTGGGCATACCCGTCCCACTCGGGGTGACAAATGCAAAAACAACAATTGATGGACAGAATGCAGAACAATGTCATACATTCACCCCAGTACAGAGATCTGGGCCTAAATCCATCGTTTTTTTGCTCACCATGCCATTCCAGTTTGAACCCAGCCATATGCAAATCAGTCTTGACCCTGTGCCCTATGGGAACAGTCCAGCCCGAACTGCCAGGCCAGGTCCTCCCTGGACTGGAAACAAGCATTCTAGGACCGGTTTCGGGGTTTCACCCCTCTTCAGCCAGGATAGCTTGACTCCAGCGGCATGGAGAGCACGGGACCCACGTCTGGGCATACCCGTCCCACTCGGGGTGACAAATGCAAAAACAACAATTGATGGACAGAATGCAGAACAATGTCATACATTCACCCCAGTACAGAGATCTGGGCCTAAATCCATCGTTTTTGCTCACCATGCCATTCCAGTTTGAACCCAGCCATATGCAAATCAGTCTTGACCCTGTGCCCTATGGGAACAGTCCAGCCCGAACTGCCAGGCCAGGTCCTCCCTGGACTGGAAACAAGCATTCTAGGACCGGTTTCGGGGTTTCACCCCTCTTCAGCCAGGATAGCTTGACTCCAGCGGCATGGAGAGCACGGGACCCACGTCTGGGCATACCCGTCCCACTCGGGGTGACAAATGCAAAAACAACAATTGATGGACAGAATGCAGAACAATGTCATACATTCACCCCAGTACAGAGATCTGGGCCTAAATCCATCGTTTTTGCTCACCATGCCATTCCAGTTTGAACCCAGCCATATGCAAATCAGTCTTGACCCTGTGCCCTATGGGAACAGTCCAGCCCGAACTGCCAGGCCAGGTCCTCCCTGGACTGAAAACAAGCATCCTAGGACCGGTTTCGGGGTTTCACCCCTCTTCAGCCAGGATAGCTTGACTCCAGCGGCATGGAGAGCACGGGACCCACGTCTGGGCATACCCGTCCCACTCGGGGTGACAAATGCAAAAACAACAATTGATGGACAGAATGCAGAACAATGTCATACATTCACCCCAGTACAGAGATCTGGGCCTAAATCCATCGTTTTTTGCTCACCATGCCATTCAGTTTGAACCCAGCCATATGCAAATCAGTCTTGACCCTGTGCCCTATGGGAACAGTCCAGCCCGAACTGCCAGGCCAGGTCCTCCCTGGACTGAAAACAAGCATTCTAGGACCGGTTTCGGGGTTTCACCCCTCTTCAGCCAGGATAGCTTGACTCCAGCGGCATGGAGAGCACGGGACCCACATCTGGGCATTCCCGTCCCACTCGGGTTGACAAATGCAAAAACAACAATTGATGGACAGAATGCAGAACAATGTGATACATTCACCCCAGTACAGAGATCTGGGCCTAAATCCATCGTTTTTTTGCTCACCATGCCATTCCAGTTTGAACCCAGCCATATGCAAATCAGTCTTGACCCTGTGCCCTATGGGAACAGTCCAGCCCGAACTGCCAGGCCAGGTCCTCCCTGGACTGAAAACAAGCATCCTAGGACCGGTTTAGGGGTTTCACCCCTCTTCAGCCAGGATAGCTTGACTCCAGCGGCATGGAGAGCACGGGACCCACGTCTGGGCATACCCGTCCCACTCGGGGTGACAAATGCAAAAACAACAATTGATGGACAGAATGCAGAACAATGTCATACATTCACCCCAGTACAGAGATCTGGGCCTAAATCCATCGTTTTTTGCTCACCATGCCATTCCAGTTTGAACCCAGCCATATGCAAATCAGTCTTGACCCTGTGCCCTATGGGAACAGTCCAGCCCGAACTGCCAGGCCAGGTCCTCCCTGGACTGAAAACAAGCATCCTAGGACCGGTTTCGGGGTTTCACCCCTCTTCAGCCAGGATAGCTTGACTCCAGCGGCATGGAGAGCACGGGACCCACGTCTGGGCATACCCGTCCCACTCGGGGTGACAAATGCAAAATCAACAATTGATGGACAGAATGCAGAACAATGTCATACATTCACCCCAGTACAGAGATCTGGGCCTAAATCCATCGTTTTTTGCTCACCATGCCATTCCAGTTTGAACCCAGCCATATGCAAATCAGTCTTGACCCTGTGCCCTATGGGAACAGTCCAGCCCGAACTGCCAGGCCAGGTCCTCCCTGGACTGAAAACAAGCATTCTAGGACCGGTTTCGGGGTTTCACCCCTTTTCAGCCAGGATAGCTTGACTCCAGCGGCATGGAGGGAGGGAGGGAGGGAGTGCCTAGGGGGTAGATGCAAAAAACACAAGATGAAAGCAAGATTATGAACCCTTGCTGTTCGGTACCTTTGAAATTCATAGAGTTGGCCCTGGGCTTCTGAGCAAATCTTTGGGCCCCGGCACATTAGTGTTTTAAAATTAAACACTGATCTAAATGCTTGGATCACAGTCACCAATTTTAAATGTAACCCTGAGTACAGGTTTTAAGATTGGACGGGTTAGAAGAACTAGATAAAAAAGCAATTGCGTTCTCAATTTTTTCCTGTTTTTCATATATGAAAAGATTGGAGCTTAACCACTCCTCCTCTGGCTAAACTGATAATCACACTGCTCCCAGTCACAACAATGGTAAACTTTATTGCTTGATTAATAAAAACCCTTGTAATATGTTACAAATAAATAAAATTGTATCCAAAATTACATCATTTAAAAAGGTAATACATTATAAAATACATCATGCGTAGAAAGCCAGACAATTAGCATCTTCGCGAGGAAGCAGGTCAAATCAAAAATCAGTCCTGGCTCCACTGCACAACCTACTGTTTGCTATTCTAATTCAGCACCAAAAATGATAATAACATTTATATGTAGTCATCAATGCGGCAGTGCTGACATTTCTCAATGCTATATGTTCCTAATACCCATGTTAATGGCACTCATTTAACTAATCTTGGATGGATGGAATTTGGTGTTCCTGAGATATAGGCATGTGACCTGCAGATCATAGTAGATCGGAGTGGTGAGTGTTAACTCACTCAGCCATCTTTGTTGGCGTATATTGAGACTGTGTGTATTTACCAAGGAGCATATGTTCATGAAGAGAGTAGGATAGTGAAGAACAGGAGAAAATAGAAACACATTAAAAAGAGTGTATAATAGGATGAGAACAAGAAAAGAACAGTGTGATGAAAAGAAGTAAAAGAAGAAAATAAGAGCTCGAGTGGGCACAGGAGAAATGAGAGATGACTAAGTCAACAAGGAATATTGATGAAGGGGCTGGGTCAATGGGAAGAGCAAAGGCAGAAAAGTGGAAGCAATTGCAGAAGAAAGGAGAGAGGGTTGGAGTAGGAAAATGCGTTGAAAGCGAGTAGGCAAGGAAGGTAGTAGGTATTCCATTCTGCTTCTTTACTGCCTTCATGATCACTTCTTATGAGTTTGAGAGCTGTTGGGGGGGGGGGGCATGGCTAGCCAGCCAAGATGGCGGACGCATCCTAGCACTGCTCCACATCCATCCCCTATTATCCTACATAATCCTCACGAGTAGCTGCCAATCCAAACACCGTCATGAGTGGCACTACTTCCCAGCATGAGAAACCATGAACTGAGGTGACCGGTGCAAGTGTTTGATGGAAGGATTGCGGAGAATCTGAGAAGGCGCTCAGGCCCGAAACGGAGGCACCGGGAGGCCGCAACATGAAAAGTGCTGGCCAAGTGGTGCCAGTCGAGACTGCGTGACACTGCAGACAGGGAGAAACGAGCTCAGGGCTGTGCTGGCAGCGGCGAAGGAGAACCAAACGGCCACACGCTAAGAGAGACTGAGAGAGCTGAGAACAGAACAACGCTGGACGGGTCAGAGGCCGCACTGCGTGAGTGAACATCAAGAGAGGCAAGTATGCTGTGGGCCGGTGATCATGGTGGGCCAGGAGTACGCGGACCCCAGGCGTCTTCTCGCCTCGCCGGCAGAGGAAGAATTTGGAGGTGCCGGCTTGCAGCCTGGGCGCATCCGTGGGGGGACAAGGCAAGAAGAGGACTGGTTGCAACGGGAGGAGCGCTACACAGCTGCAAACAAAGGTGAGGCTGGGACCGACGAGAGAGCAAAGCGCACAGGCCCCATTACCCAGAGGTGGGAAAGATTGGCCGGGGGCTGGATCAGGCCCAGGGGCATCGTGTCCTGGGCAGAACGGCCGCTAACGCCAGCTGTGGAGCTGACCGGACTCGCAGGCACTCTTGCAGGGCCGGGTCGGGCCTACGTGCTTCCCACAGACACTGTATAATCCACAAAAACAAGCATCCAACAGGGTGCATGTACAGAATCTAACACTCGCCGCATTTACTGTATGGAACCAGCCGGTGACGTGCAGACACAAGGCCTAGCGCGTAGTAGGCAACATGCGCCCCGGGTGAGCAGACAGAGGAGCCGGCACCCGAGTGGAGCCCCAGAAGCCAGCCCCACGTCAAGGCCGCAGTGAGTGGTGGACCAGGCAGAGGACACCCAGTATCTGCAATCCAAGTGATACACAAGGCAGCTCACACGCTTGTGAGGGAGGAGTAATTAAAAACAACAATAAGTTGGGAACAAGAGAATACTATTCCACTGGAGATCTGGGATGAGGCAGAGGGGGTAAGGTGGACTCCACATGCATACTGAAGTGTGTGGGCTGTGAGTCACTCCGTGAGGTCCGGGGGCTGCAACAGGCCTAGACCCAAAACAATTCACATCTTTGCTGCAGTGCTGGCCGGCGTGGGTGGACGCCCCGGGGTCTTTGTGCACAAGAAGACGGCTACAGACTCCTGGGCTAGATCTACACGCCCTTCTTGGATAATGTCCGGACTGCCGTGCAAAGCCCATAATCGCACACAGGTCGGGAGACCCGACAGCAGAACGAGGAGCAATTTCCACACACAACGAGTAAGATTGCATGCCCTCAGTTCAGAAGCTAGCCATGGATCGCTTGTGGACGCATGCCTCAGATACAGCAACACGACCCAACATGAATGAAGCTTCGCTAGAGGAGGGCCACTTAGATCTGGAAGTGTCACCACTGACTCTCGCCGCAAAACTGGACACAGTCCTAGAAGGGGTGGAGAAGAGAGGGGCGGCCCCCGACCACACCTACAGGCGAAGCACCGTAAGCTGTCTGATAAAGTTTGCACTAACGAACAAACACCCTGGAAGACGCAGAAGGATGCTCCTGCAGGAATAATGTAAGAGTGGTGGGCCTTCCTGGAAGGAGAAGAAGGCCAGGATGCGGTGGCCTACGTTGAACGCTGGATAAGGGATCTGCTGCCTGAAAATGTGCTGTCACCCCAATACGTGGTGAAACGTGCACACAGAGTACCAGCTCGCAAGCCGCCTCCAGGTGCAAACCCTAGACCATTACTGTTTCGGTTGGTAAATTACAGGGACAGGGACACTGAGAGAAGCATGCAAGCTGGCTGAAATAAAAGTTCAAAATGCTCACATTATGCTCTTCCCTGACTACACGGCGCAGGTACAGACGGCGAAGCTCCTTCCTGGCTGTGACGAGTCATCTTCGGGAACTGGACCTACACTATTCCCTGCTGTACCCAGCTCGACTGCGGGTGGTGGCAAAAGGCGCCACACGCTTCGTTGACTCGGCATCAGAAGCCTGGTATTGGCTGGAAAGCGCCGGCCTTGTGAAGGGGCGTGCAGTACCAAAGAGCAGGCAGGAGAAGAGGAACAAGAAGAGGAACAAACGTCGGGCAGAAATAAGGGAGCAGGCCACTCCAGTGCACTGTCTGCTGTCCCCAACCAAGAGCAAATTATTATAGAAATAAGAGAAGCTCTTAATGTTGCAGCAGCAATCCGGGAACTAAATCAGGCTTTTGATCAAGATGTGGAATCTCCCAATCACAACAAGAGTTCTATACCCCTGCGTGGCCCAACGGCCCCAACTCGCCAGGACTACCTGTTGTCACACAGCAAACTTCCGACAATATCATATGACTGATTGAGGAGAAATAAGAGACAAGCCTGTGGTCTTACACAAATGCCCAGATAGATGGAAGCCAAGCTCGCAACTACCAAGCATGACAACCCTAATACAGAAACTACAGCTGAAGCACTGAACACACTGCACGATACAGCAGAGAAGGGACTGTATAGTCAAATCGATTCAATCCACAAATTGACATCAAATGTAATGAAGCATAGCTAAAAACACACAAGGCACCTTAGGGGGACCAGGAGTTACAATCACCTTGCAAGCAACCCTACACTTGAAACTGGTGCGACTGGTAGATGTCCCAGTTCAGTGACCTAGTATGGACAGACCCGTATTAAGGATCTGCTCTTATGATGTGTTACCTGTTCAAATTCAGACACCCACTTTCCCCCTTTTTATTTCATTGTATATCTATAGAGCAACAGATGAGCACCCAATCCCGTACTACAAATCTGCACTGCTACACTAAGGCGTGCCCTGGAAGCACATATCACGGAAGAATAGTACATAGAGGGAAACCTTCACCATGGCACGGGTAAATATTAAAACGTGGAATGTGAGAGGCATACACACGCCAGCGCAACGCTACTCTATATATTCATACCTATATACAAATAGAGAGGCAAACACAACCAATTCATGAATGTAGTGAGTTCAAGAAGCAAGTTAATAAAAAATTGCAGGTCCCGGTTGATATGTTGGTTTCTTTTCTTTATTAATTTTTCTTATATCTTTTGCTCTCAGAAATAGCGCAGCCAACGCGTTTCACCTTAAAGAAGGCTTCATCAGGCATATAAGTGAATAAATCACTTGAGAAGAAACAAACAAGATATCTTTTCAATGGATAGTCAGACTTATTTGAGCTCTTTCACTATTGCTACAGGTTGTAGTACCACAGTTTCTCAATGCTTCCATTAATCGGGGATATAGGCAGAGTAAGGCCCATGCACGTGTCATCACATCCCCATGGAAGTCAAACAAAAGACAAATCACTTTTGTGTTTGCAAGCGTAATGGTCAGAATATACTTCCACGCATCACCGTTTACTGTTGCCGTTTTTCTTGTTCTAAATAACGAATTGTGAGACTCAAACTAATAAATAGAGAATGTTCCCGGAGAATTTTTTCCCTCTGTACCTAACCAAGGACATTTCAATTGTCCCAGGCTATTGCTATACAATGTATCAATTGAACCACTTGAATACACTGTGAGAATGTCCGCAGGTCCAATGCAGTACTACCATGAGAGAAACTTCGAATGTATTCTGTAGGAAAATGTTTCTTCTTGCTCGTTCCCAATTGGTGTATATCCTGACAACCATGTACTCATGTAGAATGTATGAGTGTCTTTCTTAGAAGTCCTATAAAAGGACATGTGGACGAGAGATTGAAGTGAATAGTGAGCAATGTAAAGCTAGAATGATGAATCCCTTGTCAAAGAAAGAGAAGGATGTAAATTAGGAGGATTAGTTTTCTCCCAAAGGCACTCCAGCCAGGCAAATGTCAGCAAAGAGATGGTTACACATGTACATGTGACTTAGTCAATGTCATGAATATACATCCAAAGATGGGGAACTCAGATTCCCATTAAGCGGTACTTTCCACATCCCATGAATCAAGAATTTGAGGCAAAGAATGTACGATTTAAAACCACAGCCTAGGCCCACTGCGGTATCCTCCAAAGTGTTTCCTCCTATTGTTCATGGACCCCCTCGGTTCCTTGGGACAATAGACCTGTCATGACATTCTAAGTGTAGAGAGTGTTCCCCTCAGTGAAGAGATGTACCTGTGCTGTGGCTGGCCTGTTACCACTAAACCACTTTTCAAGCACATCGTCCTCCTGGTCATTCATTCTACATTTCTACACTGGCAACAGAGGATGGGATTGTGCTGAAGAACACCCCAACACGCCAGTACAGACACGGGTTTGACTGAACCCAGAAGGTGATTGGGGAGCAAGCGAAGAGATCATTTGTGGCAACTTTCCCGGTGAGGCTGTACATGTCATAATGAATGCATGTTAATCTAAACTGTACTTCTGGTGCCTTCAAGCACTCGACGAAAGATGGCTGGTGAGCAGTGCGCTGTTTTCAGGAGGTAACCTTTGAATAATGTCTATATATAGCGTGTCCGGGCCCCCACTAGCGATCTGTGAAATTCTCAGCACTTCCCAGTCTTAATCCCACTCTGAAGTGCCTCAGCAATTTTTGACTGTGACCATAATGCCAACGCATGGGACGAATTGGCCCCTTGGACATAATTGGTCCCATACATGGAGAAAACATGACACCCTACATTATAGTCCTGTCGGACCTATACTCCAGGTGTCCAGAAATCAGAATTACTTCAGACATTAGTTCAAAGAGTGTCATCAAGTTTTTAACAGACATATTTGCTAGTGAAGGGCTACCATCGACTATCCTATCAAATAATGGAGTACAAATTTGATCTAAAGAAATGCAAACATTCTTAGAAGAAAATGGCATCACCCATCTGCACCCAGCACTATACCACCCAGAAACCAACACCGCCATAGAACACTTCAACAAAACATTGAAGGAAGGAATACATTTAGAAAAAGTTAACAACCTTATTTGAAAGGCGAAAATGATCAAGAGAATTCGAGAATTTCGTCTGACTCCACACCAAAGCACTCTGAAAACATCATTTGAGGTATTAAGGGCAGGAAAACCCAATTCTCAATTAGTTCCTTCAGGGATGAAATGGGGTAAAGGATGGATAGACGTGAACACCAGACAACCCTGGAGACAACGAGAAATGATACACCAGGAGGTCAGAAAAGAAAGATATGACCACGACAAACATACCAAAATTTGCAATGTGGTGGTCGGAGATTAGGTAAAGATTAAGTCTCCGAGTGAAGGTTTCCAAGTCTTCAAAAGCCATGAAAGTAGTAAAACTGTTTCGCAATGCTCTAAAGACTGACAATGGTAGAATATGGTATTTGGGGAGGGTGACAAAACTCAGTCACCCTATCTTCAGAAAGGATGCCAACCATCAGCCAGCATGAGGAGACTCAAGCAACGACAATCCTCCTGGTAGAGGGAATGGGTTATTGAATACTGCGCACAACAAACATCACAATGGGAGTTTCCTGTATAAATTACGGATATGTACCATCAGACCACCAAAATACTTGGAAGACTATGTATGAGATTAAAAGGGAACTTTCATTGTGTGCATTAGATCCTATAAAGCTTCTCTTATACATATGTTCAGGATTACAAAAGGCATTAGCATTTGTACCTTGTATACTACAAGTTGTATATTATACAAAGATGTACTCACCTGTTTGTATGGTATTATGCCACCATCTGTGCTCAACCTTAGGACTACCCCTTCTAAGGTTCCTTCTTGTTGTTAGTGTGGGCCATCCCCTCCCTTTGTCCTCCTTCTCTCTCCCTTTAACCCTTGCATCTTGTTTGGTGATGAAAGGGGGATGTGTGGTATCCTCCACAGTGGTTCCTCTCATTGCCCATGCCCCCCTCTGTTCCTTAGGACAATAGAACGTTTCCTCATGGCATTCCAACATTCGGGGAGAGGATGTGGTCTCACGGCTAGACTGCCGACTTTGGAGCTGGGATACCAAGGTTCGAGCCTCGGGGTCGACTCCACATCCTGTGATTCAGGGCAAATCACTTAATCTCCCCGTGCCTACCAAAAAAATGAATGTGTCCTTGTGTAACGTAACTGGTGCTCCTGTAAAGCGCTCCAATACCTTTGGGTCGAGTTCGCGCTAAATAAATATGCACAAAAAAAAAAAACTGCGGACAGTGTTCCCCTCAGTGAAAAGCTGTACCTGTGCTGTGGCTGGGGTGTTACCAATAAACCTCTCTTCAAGCACATCATTCTCCTAGTCATTCATTCTATGTTTCTATACCCACACACGTTAAAGCCTTAATATTTTGGGAGCAAATAGCAAGCAAAAAGAAAAGGATGAAATTTGAATTAAAATTCCGCAGCAGGGCTGTCAGGAGTGTGTTCCTCAGGAGCAGTACCCTTCAATACCCACCTTCTGGTAGCACCGACTCTATGATTATAGACACCAGATGTTCGTAGTGGCCGGATGAGGGGAAGGGTTTTCGGGAGGGTACTGCGGGGAAGGAGCCCTGGAACAGCAATGAACAAAGGTTAAGAAGGTGGTCAGAAGTCTCAGGAAACAATAAATAACTGTTGGTATACTTAGCATGCAAACTCTAAACTCTCTTACCTGTTTGGGATTAAGGTGTTGTATCTCACACCAGAATACTGATTTTTGGCATTTGTGTAGATGAGTTCACTTATTTAGTGCATTTATCCTTTGCCCATAACTCAATCTATAATGTCCCTGATTTTGATTTCTACATAGTATGCACTTCCTTTTTCACACTAATCAAGCCAATTTCGTGTCTTGTCAAACACAATATCAAGTGTGCTCACTATGGCTTCCGTGATACTGTTATGAGCACAACACCAAACAAGGAGGAAGCGCTTTACTGTGGGATTCAGGGTACTGTTTTGGAGCACAATATCCTTCGAAAATACTTCTGTGTATTATTGTTTATAACCATTTATGTTCCATTCTTTTGCACTGTCAATGAGTACTTAACCAAGTCTTGCAGCACTTAAACATACTGCAGGTTAAATCAAAGTTTATAGCGTACTACATTCTTTCCTTCACAGCACTGCCATGTCTTTCTCAATTGTTCTCTACTTTATTGTGCTATGAGTGTCGTCCCATTATAAGCCAGCTGCCGTCTATAAGCTTGCTGCGTGCAGATGTGGGCTTACTGTGATTCAGACAGTTCTGGCGCACCACGAAGACGACTGCTGCCCGGATTGAGGTTCGGCGCTAATCACGAGTGCTGGGCCGCATATAGGGTCGGATTTAAATAGTTTTGCCATTTCCAAAATGGCAGCTGCTGCTAAGGACGTGGCCGCGTGACTGTACAACAACTAGAAAGCAAGCAGTACAGTTAGTCGGGGCAATATGTAGTATTCATTGTAAGTTGCCTTTAACATGGAATCTCAATACGAGCTAATACCACGGAAAGGAATCTGGACCAATTTTAATCTACAAGCAATGCTGGAGGTGCCCAATGGTTTCAAGTAAGTGCCAGCAAAGCCCCACCTAAATGTCCCTTTGCGCAAGCTCTTACTCTTCTTACCGTTAAGGTAATCTTTTAAAGCCTGCGTTGCCTCGAGCGGTTTCCCTTGCACGTTCCATTTCCTTACACACGCTGAAGCGCATGCATCTTGACTGTCCGACGCGCAGCTGAAGAACATTGTGCGTCACTACAGAACCCTCCTGTGCACCCTTACGGAAAATAGCAGATCACGCTACGTGGCTCCAACGTGACCTCAGGAGATAAGAGAAGACCGATTCAGAGGATTCCAAAGATGAACTTCATTTAAACAACGCGTCAAAACGCACATGGATTTAGAGGTATTTATTTAAGGATGCATACAGCCTGAATGTTTCCTTGATACTATTTTGTTTTTACATATAATAAGTTTTTGCACAGTGAGTTTTTGTCATGTCTAATGAGGAAAGAATTGTTACGCAAGGGAACACTCCCCCTATGCAATTGTCTTCCCCAAAAGAATTCTTAGCAACACCTGGAGAACCTGCAGTTCAATGGAACCAATGGAAAAATTATTTCCTAAATTACATTGCTAATTTAGAGGATGTTAGTGGTACATTTTCGGCAGAAAGAAAAAAGAGAGTCCTTATGTACTGTTTAGGACCAGAAGGGATATGCATTTATAATCAATTACAGAAGCTAGAAAGAGCAGGTGGTGATGTAGATGTTTTCAAGAGTGCGATAATGGATCTTGATGATCATTTCACGCCGGCAGTGTCTATTGCTGTCACAAGACACACTTTCTTTCAGAGAAAGCAGGAGAAAAGTGAAAGTATAGAGGAATTTGTGGCAGCCTTGAAACATCTGACTAGTAGATGCAGATTTGGTATTCTTCATGATGAACTTGTGCGCGACCAAATTGTCATGTACACTAAAAACAAAGCAATACAAGATAAACTCTGGGTGGAAGGAGAAAATCCACTTAAAGAAATTATAGCAATGGTAAAAAAGCTGAACTGTCGTATTGTTGTGCTAGAGCCACATTATCACAGGAAAAAGCCACTACTGAGATCGTAGGGAAAATATCCGATAGCAAACACAAAAATAAAGTGAGCAATAACTGGTATAAAGACCCGAAAAAGGAAAAAAAAAGGGAGACTTTGCTGAGCAAGGAAGGAGCACAAACTACGCATGCTATAGATGTTGCAGTTCGTCGCATTCGGCAAGATTTGAAAGATGTCCAGCCAAATCTGCCAAATGTCTAGAGTGTGGAATCTTTGGACTTTTTGCCAAAGTATGCAAAAGAAAACAGAAAAAACGATTTTCTGTTACTCAAAAAGTTGCATGTGTAAGGGATCGGGATGAGGAAAGCTCATCCTGTGAGAACAAAGATGCGTCAAATGAAAAGGGAGTCACAGGTAAAAAAGTTGTTTTAAACATATCAGAAGAAGGATCTTCAAAACCTCTTTGCTGGATGATGATTGGCAGTGTTGAGATACAGGTGGCAGCTGATTCTGGCTCTACGGTGGATCAGACGGTTTGGAAAAAACAATTTGTTAACCAAATTGGTGGTTCATTGGAATCATTGGCTATTTCACCAGAAGGGTAAAAAGGAGAAAGAATAGACATAATTGGGTTTAGAGTTTTAATGTTTAGATTCAAGAACAGGCATGCCATATGTAAATTGTACGTGGCGAAAGAGGGTCCTTCAGTGTTGGGATGGTAAGATCAAAAAAGTCTGAATTTTATTCTTGATCCCAACAGCAAGGAACAAGTTCTGGTAGGATGTGAGGGAGAGAGTACCAAAGAATGGGCTTCACGGGAATTCCTAGAGGTTTTTAATGGTAAAATGGGAAAGTTGAAAGGTTTTTTTCATAAAATTAGACTACAAAAAGGTGCTATTCCAAAGATACATAAAGCTCGCAATATTCCATTCATAGTGAGGGATGAAGTGAAAAAAGAGCTGGAGAAACTGCTGGATTTGAACATCATTGAGCCAGTGGAGACCTCAGAATGGATTTCTCCATTGGTTGTTGTACGCAAACCCAATGGAAAAGTTTGTCTATGTGTGGACTTGCGCTGGCTCAATGGCAATATTATTATCGACCAATTTCCCTTACCAAGAATTGATGAGATGCTAATGTTGACAAGACAAGCCAAATTGTTCTCTACACTGGATTTAACAGCAGCTTACCACCAAAAAATGCTAGAGCCGGAAAGTAGACACCTGACCACATTTTGCACACCATTTGGCTGTTTTCAGTTCAAATGTATGCCATTTGGTTTGGCGTCCACAGCTGCGGTCTTTCAAAGATTAACGTTCCAGTTATTTAGTCACATTCCTGAGGTTGTCTTCTTTCAAGATGACATCCTAGTGATGGGTAAGAATACAGCGCATCATGGTGAAATTCTAAGGAAGGTTCTAGGTATTTTAAGGGACAAAGGATTGGCTGTGGAGAGTTCAAAATTTAAGTTTGCTGAGAAAAAAGTAGCATACCTTGGTCATGAGATTTCTGAAGCAGGCATAAGTCCTAAAGAAAAATTAATGGAGGCCATTGTGAAAGCTCCTGCACCTAAAAATAAGGAAGAATTACGCTCATTACTGAGTTTAGCCGAATTTTATACAAGATTTGTGAAAAACTTTTCCCAGAAAACGCATAAGATGAGGGCATTAATGAAACAAAACGCTCATTTTGAGTGGAATGAGGATTTTCAGTCATGTTTTGTTGGAATTAAAGAAGCCGTTGTCAATGCTCCTATTCTACAAGCTTTTGACCCATTATCTGACACCTTTATCACCACTGATGCCAGTGGTTCAGGGTTAGGCTGTGTATTGTCACAAATGTCTGCACAAGGCAAGGAAGTAATCATTGCTTTTGTGTCTCGTTCTCTATCTCCGACTGAAGAAAAAGATTCGGTGATAGAAAGGGAGACATTAGCTTGTGTGTGGGCTATGGAACACTTCCAAAAATTCATTTGGGGCAGAAAGTTCACACTACGTTCAGATCATAAACCTCTGACAAAGCTGTTGACAACAGAGGGTTTGTCAAGAGCATCTGCCAGAATTGCTCGTTTTTCTATGAGATTACTTGATTTTGTTTATGACATCCAGTACTTTCCTGGGGTCAGAAATGTTACAGCAGATTTGCTCAGCAGAATGTCTCTGTCACTTAAAGAGGTTGAACAAGATCCATGGTGTGATTGTTCGGTGGCTTGCATTTTGGATAAAAGCAGTTCATCGTGCATAAGGAAGGGAGAATGGATGGAGGCGTATCACAAGGACGAGGTTATGCTGGAAGTAAAAAATAGAATCACTGATGGTTGGGGAAAATTTAGAGGAAGAATTGTAGTGATGAATTGAGAGCCTTTTGGGAGGTTAAAGTTGAACTTAGCCTATGTGGTGATTTTATTTGCAGAGGAGAAAAGATTATTCCTCCCAGTGACGTTAGAAACAAACTGGTTAGCTTAGGGCATGAGGGACATGCAGGAATTTTAAGAAGCAAACAGAATGTGAAAATGCTGTATTGGTGGCCTAGGATCGACATAGAGGTTGAAAGGTTTGTAAGAAGTTGCGTGGAATGTGAATGTGCAGACAAATCTTTTAAAACCCTCAACCCTCCTTTGTCCTCTCTAAATTGTCCAAACTTATCTTGGGAAGAAGTTGCCATGGATATAATGGGTCCATTAACAGATAAAGATGGAAGAAGATGGCATGTCATAGTTTTGATGGATATGTTTACCAGATGGATCGAATTGGAAGTTTTTGATTATTGGATTTCTTGAGAGGATTTTTCTTAGAGAAGGATTGCCAGTTGTTATGTTGACAGATAATGGCGTCCAATTTAAATCAGAAGAGATGAAATCCTTCATGAGACAGGCAGGTATTGAACAAAAGTTTACAGCCCTTTATGACCCGAGAGGAAACGCTGTTGTTGAGAGAATGTGGAACTTGATGATGGTGGCATTCACCATATGAGTCGACTAGCCATTGTTAAACATGAAATACATGCCACTGGAGGATGGACTCCTCAACGGGTACATGCCTAAAAATTCAATATCCCTGAGCTACCGGAAGTTAATCAATCACGCTTCCGATCCGCTTATACGGCTCCGTGAGAAATTGGAAGACGATCTGTTAGAATTGGATGACGAGGACTGGATGGAAGCGCTTGCTTCCCCCAGGGAAGTCGCAATCTCATCACGGCTTAAATTGGTGAAATTAAAAATACTCCATAGAGTATACTATTCAGGACCAGCTCTGGTCCGGATGGGTTATGGGGAGGGCTCACGATGTAGGCGAAATTGTGGGAGAGAAGGCATGTTCCTACATATTCTGTGGGAGTGCGCTAACATCAGTAAATATTGGACAGAAGTTCTCAAATGTATGGAAGACGTGCTGGGACAAGACCTGACCATAGAGGCTAAGAGGTGTTTGTTGAATGTGTGGGGATCAACGGATTTGAATAGCAAGGAGAAAACATGGGCAACCCTGAGTCATATGGTAGCTAAGCGCAATATTGCTAGACTGTGTGGGGCAAGGGAGGCCCCAAGCCTAAATTCATGGAAGCAGGACATGGACTGGTGCATGTTCCGTGAAAAAACAGTGTATGTTTCCAGGGGATGTCAGAAAAATTGGTCTCAAATATGGAGTAAATGGAATGCCTATCGTGGAAATATCTGTGCTCCCCCTCTTCTTCCTCCCCTTCCCCTCCTTGATGAACCTGTACATAATGAACAGTGCGAAAACTGAACTTACATTATTGTATATAACATGTGTAACCACCCATAATTTGTATATACAAAAGTCGATACACTCCAAGCACCTAAGACTGTGTATGTAAATCATATATGCTGTTCTTAATAAAAAGATTTATAAAAAAAAAAAACATGAAACACATACTGGAGAACCACAAGTTGAGGACTTTGGTGAGAATATGTTGAAACGCTATTGGTGGTTGGAAGCCAAGGTTACCGATAAAGAAAAACTGGACTATAGGTTGACTGAAAGAGATGGAGAGAGCGTTGGACCAAGTTTGTGTGGGGTTGGCAGTGAAGAAAGTGGAGTTTGCAGAGAAGAAAGGAGTGAGGAGATTGTGGCAGACTCAGAGGAAGTTAGTAAGTTTGAGGAGATCAAAACCAGCAGGTCAGGAAGAACAATCAAGAAACCCAAATGGTTTGAAAATTTTGTATGCACATAGGGTTTTATATCCCTCATGTTTGTGTTTTATTTTTTTTTGGGTTGTTCCGCTTTTAATACTTTGAAAAACATAGGGGGTGGTGTGTTGTGTTGTTTGTTAATGAAGGGGGATGTGTAGCATATTATTTTAAGTTGTTAATGAAGGGGGATGTGTAGTATATCATTGTAAGTTGCCTTTAACATGGAATCTCAATACGAGTGTTCCCTCGTGCTTGAGATTCCATGTTGCCTAGCATTGGATGTAGAGAACTGTAAGAGAACTCCAAGGGATCAGTTGGGACCTGGAGTGCGGTGGAGAAGGTGTATGCATCCTTTGTACTTATGGAATAAAGCTGCTTTCAAGTACTACTGAGTCCTTGTGTTCCACTTATACATTCTCGGGACTCTACACGATTGTACTGGTACGCTCATAGCGCGATTTGTGTAAGGACAACAGTACTTTTGGTGATAATAATATTAGAGGCACCATCAAGCGCAGGCAAAATAAAGGGCTAAAGCAAGTATCTGTGCATATGACCAGAACAAGCAACAGTGTTGTCTGCAGAGACCACATAAGGCGGGCAAGTTCACAGTGATCTCAGTAATGGCTACATAAGGTGATATCCTGTGACACTGCTGCACCAAGAAGACTGCGCACCAATAAATCACGAGAAGTCAAAGAAGGCAAGAGTACCTGAGGTTTAGAACTGGTTGATCATGACAAGGGCTCATTCATGGAGAAGTGCGAAGGACGAGGACATGCAGAGAAGGTGGAGAGAGAAAGTAACTGAGACTGTTGGGCCTACCCCTTGAGAGAGAGCAAGAAAAAGAAAAAATCAAAGATGGGAGCAGACACGGACAGAGACGAAGAGGATTCCTTTATAGATGAACTCCTCAATGTAAGACCACCTCCATACAATGTGACAGTCGCTGATCTGGATGCCAGAGCCCCGGCAGTGACTGAGATCGGAACAGCTAAATCTTCCACAGTAGTCATTGCACCCCGGGCTATACAGAAACTGCCATTCCGTCCTCTGCTCTGATCTCCGCACCCGCACTCTTAAGACACTTTACATTCGTCAAGTGCTGTAATCCCTCCCACAGCCAAAGCACTTGTTGGTACCATCCCGAGCCAACCTATCCCAAGTATACCCCAGGACCCAGCACTGAGCCCTGGAGGGATGCCATTAGTACCCTTACAAGGAGGGAATTCAGTCAGTGGTAGGATGGGAGGTCAAACCACTTGCACAGATTTATCAGGCAACTCGCCAGGTGCAGGGCAAACCTCACAACGAATAAACCTCGCCCAGCTAAAAACCGAGTTTGACGAAATTGTCATGGTAAATGTGGGGATGGATTATCTAGAACATTATGGGGAGAATGAATTGCTTTATATGAGTAAAGAGGCAGCAAGTGTGGCAAAAGAGGTACACGCAAGGATGGAAAAGTTGAGGGATGAATGTGGAATAGCTATCACTCAGCGGAATAAGCTGCGAAAAAATGCTAGGATGGCAAGGGGGGAGATGGAGCTAAGAATGTTAAAATTGAGGGGGCTGAGAACACATGTGAGGAATTGATCGAAAACATTCAGGAATTAAGTGATACTAAGAAATTTAGAGAGCTGTGGTCCAAGAAGGAGAAGGTTAATGGTGAAGCAGAAGAGAGTTGGGTCAAGCGTGGCCAAAGGAGCCGTAGGAGAAGTGGCAAAGGAATATCGCTTGCAGTAAGTGCAAGGGGGGGGATACGTACACGTACCCTGGCCACAATCAGATCTCTTTCATTTAACAAATACTATTCCAAAGCTTAGGGAGAATCCTGATAAGTGGTATACCCAGCTGGAACAGATTATGACCATCTCTAAAAAATTTTGGTAAGACTTGGATGTATTATTTAAGGTGGCGGTCCCAAAGGACCTGTTGGTGGTGTGCAAATGGGCAGTTGATTGGCAAACCGAAGAAGCCTATGACTAAGGAAGCTTGCAAGCAAGACATGATTACTTTGCTCAACTACTTCACTGAGAACAGGCATAAGGTCTCACCATCATGTACTTGGGGCATCAGATATAAAAGGGAGTGAGGAGAGTGTCCCATGAGCGCATAGAGACAGTCCTTAGGATGAAGTTCCCAACCACCCAAAGAGAGGTGATGATGTTCTTGGGCATGGTTGCCTACTGCTGACAATGAATCTCAAATTTGTCCTTTGTGGCGAAGCCTTTGATAAGGTTGACGCATGCTGATGTAAATTACCCGGCATCAAGGGATAACGAAAGCATAGAAGCCTTCCAGCAGCTCAAAAATCTGCTTTGTAGTGCACCTGCTCTTGGAATGCCAAGCTATACGAAGGAATTAGTGCTCTTTTGTCACAAAAGGGATGGGTGTGCACTCTCTGTACTAACACAAGCCCATGTGGAGACTAAGAGCCCCATTGGTTACTTCTCAGCTACTCTTGATCCGGTGGAAGCAGCGTTGCCTAGATGTCTCAAAGCAGTTGCAGCGGTGAGCCTTAGCATTCAGCAAACCGAGGGGATAGTGTTAGGTTACCCCTTAATCATAATGGTACCCCATTCTATAGAGATTCTAATGACCCGTACCAGAACCCAACATCTGATAAATATCTGCCTAACCCGCTATGAGAAAAACATGTTGGCACCGGAAAATGTTTCCATTCGGAGATGTAACACACTAAACCCTGCTTCTCTGTTATCAACTCCAGAGGGAGACAATGAGGGTGAATTCAACCATGACTGTGTCAGTGTGTTACAAAATTATGCACAAAACTGAGACCCGACATACTGGATGTTCCCTTTCCTGAGTCTGACCATACCCTTTTTGTTGATGGGTCTTGTCTGAAGGACCGACGCTACATTCTAAGAGCCCTTTATGTTGTGTGTACACTGAGCAGAGCTGTAGAAGCATCTAACTTGTGCCATGTAACGTCTGTACAAGTGGCTGAACTGATTGCCCTTACCACAGCCTGCTGTACCTCAGAAGGCTTGTGAGTTACTATTTACACTGACAGTAAGTATGGGTTTGGAGTAGTGCACAATTTGGGCCAGTTGTGGTCGCAGCAAGGATTTTTTACATCAGCTGGCACCCCCTTACGGAGTGGGCTGTATGTTTCAAATTTGTTAGATGCTTTGCAAATGTCAAAGGAAATTGCTGTGGTGAATTGTGCTGCACACAAGAGTGGCAATCATTTTGTCACAAAAGGCAACCTGTTATGTGGACTACATTGGAGAGACTGTCTCCAACATGCTACTAAATACTGTGCAAACCTTTAATGAGTTGAAAGAAGTGTAACATATTTCCCAGAGTTAGAGAAAGACAAATGGGAAAGGATGGGATGTGATGTGTGAGGGATGGCAGTGACATTTGGATTTCCAGCGAGAGAAAACCAGCTCTCCCCGATTCCCTCCTACCCATGTTGGTGCAACACATGCATGGTCCAACTGATGTGGGCAGAGACAGAATGGTGTCTACCTTACGATTATACTGGTACAATCCCCATTTCAGGTTAATGACAGAGAATTTTTGTTAGCACTGTGTTATCTGCCAAAAGAAGAATGTGGGCAGGAGTGTTGTTGTGGCTATGAGTCACATTGAGAAATTTGATGGTCCCTTCAATCGTCTCCAAATTGACTTTGTGGAGATGCCCCGATGTAATCAATTGAGGTATATCCTCGTGATTGTGTTTCTGTTCTCACGATGGGTTGAGGCATATCCTACTCCGAGATGTGACAGCCTAACAGTTGCCAAACTATTGCTGCAGGAGTTGATACTGTGATTCAGGATGCCAGTTCATCTTGAATCAGATCAAGGAGCTCACTTCAAGAGTGAGATAATGCAGTTACTGTGTACAGCTGTAGGGATTGACCAGAGATTCTACTGCAGCTACAGGGACGAGGCATCAGGTATTGTTGAGAGACCGAATGGGACAATCGAAGCTAAACTTGCAAAAGCCTGTGCCTCTACATTGCTCAAACTGCCTGAAGCCCTTCCTTTGGTACTGATAAGCATTCGAAGTACCCCTTGTAAGAGAACTGGACTGTCCCCTCATGAGATGCTGATGGGGAGAGCTATGCAAATTCCTTCTGTTCCTGAAGCTGCTCTTGTGAATATCACAAATAACCTGGTCCTCGAGTACTGCAAAGGATTGTCTGATGTGGTGCCCACTATGTCACATCAGGTTGACGTCGCTACTCCAGCCGTCCGAGGGTCTCCATGGCATGACCTGAACCCTGGCGATTGGATCCACATCAAGAAACACGTCCACAAGTCCTGTTTGGAGGAGCGCTGGAGAGGGTCCTACCAGGTGATCCTGGTCACCGATACTGCTGTTAAGTGCGCCAGATTGCCGAACTGGATTCACGCCTCCCATACCAAGAGGGCAAGGCACGAAGCGGAAGAAGCAGAGCCAGCATCCACTAATTCCTTGAGTCCCCAGGTTTGAGGTGTCTGAGGCTTTGGAAGAGGGGAAAGCCAGGCTGAGGGTCCCTTGTCTCCATCGGGTAAACATCGCGCAGAGCAAGAAGGTGATGAGAGTGCTGTCGTCCAAGTGACCACTCTGATACCGACCACTGAATAGAGATTTTGCAACCACTCGGACAGTGGAAATTTGTGGAAGGTCGAAACTAATCTGCCACAGCAACCCGAAACAGAGGCGGTAATAGGGTAAGGAAGCTCCACCTCAAAGAGTGAGTCAGCCTCATCAAAGCCAGAGATTCCAAGCATCTCCAAGGGTCGAGGCCCAACAGAAGATGGTTGGCCATAAAACTGCAGCAAACCGAAAGAGACTGTTGACACCGAAGAAGAGACCAGAGACAATAGGGAAGACAGTGAGTTAGACGAACAAGAACAGGTTGATCATATTGACATTGTGGATAAAAGTCTGGACTCAACCTGTACTAAGTAAGAAGTAAAGATCAATCAGAAGTATTCCGGTCCAGGCTGAATCAAGTTTGACTCTAACGACTGTCTGGCTGACATTTATGAGCCTCCCTGAGACGAAAAGACACCAAGATGGGAGCCTAATCAGGCTAATTATTCACAAAAGTTTGAAGAATGGATAGAGAGCTAGGGTAATGGACAGAGGAGGATAGCTCCTTTAGGCCTCCAGTTGACACAGAATAAAAATCCCGGTAGCTTTCGAGATAGGGTAGAGATGATGGGATAATACCTAGAGGACTAACCAATCTACTTGAAATTTCCTTGATTTGATTTAGGTTAACATGGCGCAGCAACACAGCAAAATTTTGCTTGTAAGCTTGCCAGTTGCCATTTCTGTCTCCATGTTTGGATGGCTGTTGGATGTTTATTTGTTGGGAGAAGATATCCCTCATGTGCCTAACAACTCTACTCTTGAATCTGTAGCCAGACCTTCCCCACCTAAAAGTAGGGTGTCTCACATTCCCCAGCATGAGGGTGTGTATAGTTGTAATGTATAGTACCAAATGTTAGCTTAACATGTGAAAGTCATGGAGGTGTATGACTGTTTTGTTTGCTCTTATCTTCCAGCTTCCAAAGCCAGGGGAGCAGCCTACTTTCACTTACCTCTGTCATACTCTTTCTTTTGTTCAGTCTTTTTAAACCTTTTCTATAAGCAGGATTCCATCAAACTGTTTTATTATGATTTTGATGATCCATTAGAACATGGGTACTCACAAACTTTCTCTCGGGGGCCAAATTTACAGTGTGATTTGTGTCAGAGGGCCGAACCAGTGGGGGCGGGGTCAGTGGGGGGCGAGGTCAGTAGGGGCGGGGCTAGAGTAAAAAAAGAATCGCTACCATTTCAAAACATTACTAGACAATGCTGTATTTCCAAAGCAGATGTAACTACAAGGAGCACATTTTTATAATACATTTTTATTATCAGACAATAGCAATCTTAGGAGGGATTGCATGGCAATTTGCAAAAACCGGATATTCAGCACAAGCCCATTGCAGCACAGGCTTCAGAGTCCAAACATACATATTACCTTCTGGGCCACTGTAAAAAGTAGAGGAAACTTGTCAGAAGGCACAATTTTCCAGAATTCTTCTAGTGCTTGCCCCAAAAAAGATGCTTTGAGGGCTGAATTGTGCTGCATGTCAATCAGCTCTATTTCTGCTTGCGCCCTTTCCATGCCAATAAGTGCAACAACGTCAAGATTTCGTGCACTCACCATCCAGGGGTTTTAATCCGGCCTGAACAGAGGGGTGAGGGCTCTGAATTGATAAAATCTGTGTTTGATCTCCCCAGAAATTTCTTCAAGACATGCACCAAGGTCTAGCTTTGACAGAATTTCTTGTGCATCTGGAAACCTCTGCATCACAGCCAACAGTTTTGGGAAGTGGGTGAAGTCAGTATCATCCAGTTGTTCTTTGAATAGCACAAGCTTACTTTCAAAAGCGTAAATACCATTCATCATGGAGCACACAAGCTGTTGTTTACCTTGCACGGTCAAATTGAGAGCATTAAAATGTGTGAATAGATCTGAAAGAAAATGGAGCATAATAAGCCATTTCACATTCGTTAGTTCCGGGAATGATTGACCTCTACTGTTCACAAACAGTTCAATTTCAGGAAGCAATGCGATGAACCGCTCCAGAACCTTCCCTTTGCTTAGCCAATGCACGTCAGTGTGCATCAAGGGGCCTGTATATTTAGCTTTGTATTCCTGCAGCATTGGTGCTTTAAAAAGTCTATGGTTAAGAGCTTTGGCACAGATAAATTTAACAATTTTCACTGCAGCTTTTAGGACATTATTCAGTTCTCCATGCTTTAATTTTGCACACAATACTTCTAGGTGAATAATGCAGTGGTAGTCTATCACAGTCTGTCCTATGAGCTTCTTTTTAAGCATAGATATGAAGCCTCTGTCATGGCCTACCATGGCAGGAGCCCCATCTGTTGTGATGCTGACAAGAGTGTTCCGTGGTATGCGATTTGTCTCAAAGTAGTTGCACATGCCGTCCAGTATATCTTCTCCTCTTGTGTGCCCTTGCAGTGGTAGAAGACACAGGAGCTCTTCTTTAGGATGAAGTGATTGGTCCAAATACCTCACCCAAACTAATAACTGGGCCACATCGCCTATGTCTGTGGACTCATCCATGGCAATGCTGAAGAACGGTGACTCTCTGACTGCTTTGATCACCTGCTCCTGGACGTTTTGACCCATTGCCTCTACTCTGCGTGCACATGTGGAATCTGATAGCTGTAATGCACCGATTTCCTTTAAAATGCTGGCTTTATTAATGTAGTTGTCAAAAAATATTTCGGCTGCTGAAAGGAAACATTTCTTCACCAGCTCTGCCTCTGTGAATGGTTTCTTATGTTTGGCAAGCAAGTAGCATATTTTGAAAGATGCTTCTGTAACAGCCTCAGATTCCTTCATCTGGCAAAGGAAGATCTTCTGCTGGGAAAGAAGAGCTTGCTTTAACGATGCCACTTTTGCAGAACGCAGTTTTGAGTTCAATGGGAAGTTCTCAGTGTATCCGGAATGTCGTGTTTTGTAGTGCCGTTCCAGGTTATACCTCTTAAGGACATTTACTTTCTCTTTGCAAAGCAAACAGGTGGCTTTCTCTTGTGGGCATTCAACAAACAAATACTCTTTTTCCCATGATGCCTGGAATGTCCTGTGTTCGCTCTGTATCGATCTGGGTCATTTGCAAAGCTTGGAAACTGGACTGTAGGCCATTGCGGAGCTCTCCAGCTCGTTTGTTACTGTGCAATAAGTAACAAGGACCAGGAATCTGATTTTCCACCTGACGACCTATGGACCGACACCGCCGCACGACCAATGGACCGACACGCCCCACGACCGATGGACCGACACACGACCGAGTGACCGACACTGCCTCACGACCGATGGACCGACACCGAGTCTCGCAACAGATCTGTGAGCAACACCAAAGTAATGTTTTGTTTACACATACAAAGTAATGGGTAAAACTGTAAATGAAAAACAGGAGGCTTTCCTAAAGCCTGTTGTTTATGCAGGAAATGTGTCACTCAATAGGGATTTGAAATAAATGGCATGCATAAGATCAGAGCTGTCTTAAGTCACAAAACTGTGTTGCTGTGTATTGTAGGTTTAATGGGCTATCCAAAATATTACAATGAGAAAATACACACACATATACACACATACATATACACACACATATATACACTCACACACATATATACACTCACACACATATACAAGCGCACGTTCACCCGTAGGTATCTTGGCGCTGAATAACAGATGTTTATTGTTACCCAACTCAATGGTACTCATTTTATCGACCTCAGATGGATGAAAGGCTGAGTGGACCCACACAGGGGCGCAACTAGACCCGAACTTCGGGGGGGGGGCTAACACTCCCAGCCAGGGCTGGCCCTAGCACTGGTCGCACACGGTGCAACAGTCTTTTTTGGCGCCCCCTACCCATTTCCTCCTTCTCCAGGAATTCCCTCACTACCACTCACCAACAATGCACCTCATCTCTCTATAGCACCTTTCTGACAAACATTTCATTTTTTTTTATAGCGCTACTCATAGTTTACTCACACTCAGTTCTGTGGTCTGCATGGTAGACGTTCTTTGTAGCAGGCACATTAACCCTCTGCACTGTGTGGGTGGCAGGAGTGCCCATGTGAGTGCACAGTGAGCGATGCGACAGTGTGAGAGTAGAGTAAGAGGAGTGACTGCAGGGTGAGTGAGGTGACCATATGAATTTTGGTGCGGATGAATGTGCAGAGTGGGACGAATGAATACATTGTTAGTGATGGGCATGTTTGAGTGAGATTGCAGATTGAGCAGTGAGGGGGACAGGTGAGTGAAGTGTCACATGAGTGCAGGGTGAGTAGTGTTCTCGTGTGACTGCAGGGTGAGGTACAGGGTGAACAGCACAAGTGCATTGTGAGTGCAGAGTGATCACTGTGAGTGCAGGGTGAGCAGTAGTGAATGGTGTGAGTGCATGGTGATCAGTGTGAGTGCATTGTGATAGCTGTGAATGCAGGGTGAGTGTGAAAGTAAAGGGCAAGAATGAGGAGTGAGTTGTCTGAATGCAGTGTGTATTCCCAGACACTTGAAGTAACTCAGCATATTATTGATGGTGGTGTAGGGTTTCAGATATAAGTTAAACTATTGCTATTATGGCATTAATCAGGGATCGAGGGTGGAGGAATAAATAATGTGCTGATCCTACAACAAACTTCCAGTTTTATGATTAGGGTTGCCAGCTTATGATTCTGATGTCCCAGCGGTACAAAAATAAACAGTCACCTACAGTAGTATCTTCAGCACTTATCTGTGCATACTTCGAACAGCAAATATAAATAGAAAGCACTTTTAATTGTGTTTTAGGGCTGCCTGAATGATCCATGACTGATAATTAAAGGGAACAAAGACAGAAAAGTCACATTACAAATGAATACACACTTTTCTATTTATAACCCTAGTTAGTGTCAAGACAAGGTCTTTGCAGGCTCTTTAAACAACACATGGCTGGAATTTTTCTTTTGGCAACCCTACTTTATATTCCTTTTTATGAAATGCATTCTCACACTACAGCAGTAAATGTAAAATTCAAATGTAAGGAACAGGCAGAGTGGGGGCCCAGGGGGTACTGGAACCAGAAAAAAAACTAAGCCACTTACCAAGTTGAAGTGCAAGCTGCGGGCGGAGACGAAGCTGCTGCGGGCAGAGATGAAGCTGCTGCGGGTGGAGAAGAGGCTGCCGGCGGAGAAGAGGCTGCGGGTGGAGAAGAGGCTGCCGGCGAGGAGGATGTCGTTGGCAACACGGAAACGGAAGCTTCTGATGGAGCAGAGAAAATAAAATTTTTAACCCCTAACAAATTTCATAAATAATTAATAAAATGTTCGTTTAAATGTATTAATCAACACTGTATGTGTGGGAAGGGTAATACGCAAGTGTATGTGCTGAATAAATCTATTAACGAATGTCTGTGTGTCTAATTATAACATAAAATTAAATGCGTACTAATTTAAAATAAATGCATGATTTGTGCTTCATAGAATAAAAACGTGTCGTTGCAAAACAATAGTGATGGTAAGTAAGGAACAGCTTAAATGTTGCTTTCTGCTAGGTAATAACTAATTGGGGTACGTAGATTACGGGAGGGAAACGAAAAGGCTGTTTTTTCTCTATTTTAATTATGTTTTGTTTATTTCAAAATAGTGCTTCTAAAGTATAACCGAGTGGCGATATAAAATGGCCGCCAGTTAATGAAGTGCGCAAGTGCGGGGAAACACGTGACAAGGGAGAAAAGTTGGAGAAAAGCTAACCTCGTGATGTTGCTGAGAGGCTAGGATGCGAGAAATGGTCAAGGCTGATGTGACCTAATTGAACTGATAGTGTGCCGTGGTGATCAGCAAAGAACCGTGGGAAACCATTTTAAGAGAAAGGACAATGCCTGCAGAGTTCTCGAATGTATCGAAAGAAGTTACAAATGTACTGATCGAAGCGGATGGAAACATGTCTTGAACTGTGAGAAAGGAAATGATCCAAGGACCGTTGGATCCAAGAGAACTTGATTAAAAGAATAAATAAGATGACATGCATGGACCAATGAAAGAAAAGCGTGTTATTAATGTTGCAACAATTAGTTAGCAAAGTTAGAATTAGGGTATAAGAGGGCCTAGTCTTAGTGGGAGGGGGTCACAGTCAGGAGCGGAGTTGGAGAGTCGTGTTGGTGTTGGTGGCTTCCAGTGCTGGGTGGTCCTGATCGATCCATAACTGAGCGGGAGATGCTGAAAGACTGTTAGATGAGACGGGTTGCAGGTAGCTGATGCTGACGAGCTGAAGTTTCTGTTGCTGTCTTAATTTTCCAGTTGAGTATGAGAATCAGGTTATTTCTAATTCTTAAACTTAGGTTAGAAATCATTAGGATAAATTAGGAAGGTAGGCAGGTAATTAGGGTTTTGCTTCATGACGAAAATTTCCTTTCTGCATAAATTGATTATGCTTAATAAATATTTGAATTAATAATGAATGAATAATTGAATAAAAGTTTAAATTCTTTCTCATGCTTTTAAAATTATATAAAAATTAAGATTCTTTAAATCAAATGACTCAGTGGTTATTTTCCTAAATGATTGTGACATCAGTAATTGGTTATTGTGATTTAGCTGGTCTTAATCACTATGAACTAATTTTTACATGAATGATTCATCGACAAAACAATGAGCAGGAATATCTTAAGAAATAACTAAAAGAAAGCGATAAGTTAAGGTAATAAGATATCCCGGCTCCTTCCAGCGGTACATAAATGGTGTTTTCCATTTAGTTCTCATGCTTCTCCTAGGAATACAGAATTTTGTAAAGGTGTAAAGGAAATCCAGGTGTGTGCGTGTGTGATAGGCGATGTTTATGGGCCCCATCGTCATGTGGATGTGAGAAAATATAGTTTGCCCCTGGATGACCGATAAGTGACCTAGGAGGAGAATAGTTTTTATTGTACGCGCTGCATCAGATTTCTTGGTAGCAGAGTTATGGTTTTCTATAGATTAGTTTAGTGATTATTGTTTATTGATTATTGATTATTTATTTTTGATGACTAACACTATATGTTGAGTCACGTTATGTTATATGTGAGTTTTCACGCTTCTGGGATGTAGGAAGTGGAACACGTGTGGCAAGAGAAGTCACATGGAATTTGGTACATGGTCTGAATTCATTTTGGTAATAACACAGGTTGTGTTATGTTAGGGATTTTCTGTACGAAAAGTGTGTAACTGAAAAGCAAATCACGTTTTCTTGTGAAACTTTGGCCTTAATTCTCAGGAGCCTAGTCTCCACATGTGTCTTATCCCCAGAGAAACGAGTAAATTGTTTGCTTGAAAGAAGGGTAAGGTAGAGGGAAGTGCTACTTTATCGGCTGGAGTTAATAATTCTGTGGTAGGGTAGAGGTAAGCGCTGCCTACTGGAAATACAGGATTCTTGTGTAAAAGGACAAAGCTGTCACTTTTGTTTAGCGAATCAGACTATGGAATTGTTTTAATTGTTGTAACTAACGGAGAAAACAGTGAAAAGAAAAATTGCCGATAAATTTTGTAAAGGAGGGGTAAAAGAGCAGGAGTGACGTAGAACAGTGCCGCGCTAGGATTGGATAGTGCGCTAGTCACGTGAACACAGAGTCAGGAGTGACGTAGAAAAGTGCCGCGCTAGGATTGGTTGGTTCGCGGATGAAGGGAATTGTTCTGATTGGTACGTTAGTGTGAGTCGCGCTGTAATTGGTTGAAGTTCCGTACACAGAACAGCGCTAGTGTAAAGAGAAAAACAAATAGAAAACATGCCGTATTACGAGTATGAAAGGGAGAGGACGTCATGGACGACAAAAATAAAGAATTTCTTTAAGAAAGACAAAAAGGTTGTGACTAGAGAGGGACAAGTAATTCCTCCGCCGAAATCAGCAGCTTCTCATATGATGCTGAAATACGGATATCATACATGCATATGGTTGGAAAATTGGGCAAAGTATACGAAGAATGATGGCGCTTTAGCTTTCCCTGAGAATGGTTTGTTTAGTGTAGCGGTTTTGCGAAATTTGCGAGAAAAGATGACAAATCTAGAACCTAGACACAGTTTGAAGCGTTGACGGAATGGGAGGATGAGATGTATGAGCGAGAGAGATTCAGAGGTTTAAGAGATCATGAGTTTATGCCTGGAAGATTGTGGGGAATAAATCATGAGGATAGAATAAAACGATGGAGATGTGCTAACATGACATGAGGTTTGTTTCCAGCTTTTGCAGTTGAGGAAGGGACTAAGAAAAAACGGACTGAGAAAAAGAAACATATGGAGAGGGAGAAATATATGCATGAGAGCGAAACGGATGATGAATTGCTGGAAGATATTTTAAATAGAAATCCACCTCCGTATCAGCAGAGTTCTACAGTGGTGACACCAAATGCGCCGCTAATAGAGACTATGCGAAATAAAAGTCCGGAAAAAAGAATTGAAATAAATAGGTCACAAGATCAAATGAGAACTTCACAAAATGAAGGAATAGAAAGCGACAATGCAAGCGAATTAGCAAGGACAACAAAAGAACTAACTGAGAAGATTAGAGAATTAACGAAAAATATGGAAGCAGTTACTGTGCCTGTAACAATAGGTCCAGTAATACCAGTTTTTGAGAATCAGAAAATTGATGAACGATCTTTGGTGACTCCCATGAGTTCACAATTTCAGAGAGAAAAAGAAAGGATGGAACAAAGTGCAAGTACAAGTAATTTGGCTAGTACTTACAGACCAAGTCCGCCTACAAATTTGACTGTGAATGAGTGCAATGGTAGGAAAATGCATATGGTAACAGAATCTGCAACAGAGACTCCTGAAAAGAGTGGTAATTGGGTAGAACTAAATAATACACCCATAGGTCCGACTCCTGATGAGTTAAATGAGTGGATGAAGGCATTTAAAATAAAAGAACCAGAAGAAAAACCATTAGATGTAATTAGGTTAAAAATTGACATGGAAGAATTAATTCTAGGAACGATTGGTACAGAAAAGATAAAAAATTACCAGGATGATGAAATAATGTTTCTGTGCAAAAGTATTACATGGAGAGCAAAGAATTTACATGACAAACTAGAAGAAGTAGCCAGTGAAATTGGAATAGACTTTGCGAAAGTGAAAACATTGCAGAAACCATATAGAGTAGATTTTTGTGAAAAAGATATTGAAAATTTGAACACGGCAGGAAGGCTGACACAGATAAAAGAGTTAATTGTGTTGTTGAGGAAATGGGGTGATGTGGACAGATGGAAGATTAGATGGACAAAGAAGAATGAGAAAACTACAGACAAAGCTTCTTTGGCTTTTATGATAACTGAAAAGGAACCTGTTGCCAGAGAATACCCTATGAGAGAAACTCCAGGTGGAAGTTATGTGCATGTTCCCTGGACTAGGCAGGATATACTGTCATTTACCAATGACTTTCCGAAGTTAAGAGAGAAACCAGTTGAATGGTACCGACAAGTAGAGAGATTTGTAAAGGTTTCAAAAGTGTTGTGGATAGATTTAGATGGATTATTTGACATAGTGGTACCAACTGATTTGTGGTCAGAATGTAAGATTACAGTTGACTGGCCAACTACAGAATATCCAAGAGATCCTAAGACAGGAGCTCCAGGTCCTGATGTGATGAAGAAGTATGATAAGGTGATTACCTTTTTGAAGAATAAGATTCCTCCTAAAGAGACAGATTGGGTAAAAATCGATAGAACTACACAAGAAAGTAAGGAGTCTGTACACGCCTATTATGAGAGGTTGTTGTTGGTTTTCAAGCAGTATAGTGGATATGAGGAATTAAGTGAAAAAGATATGAGTCATTTTGTGTACAGATTTGTGTTTGGATTGAAACCAGAGATTAGTGAAATGATTAAACAGCATATGATTAATTGGCAGAATGGCACAGTCGATGATGTGCTGAGGTATGCTAAGTATTGCAGTGATGATATTGAGAGTAGACAGCGTAAATTGAAAGAGAAGGCAATGTGGGCACAGGTGAAGGTGGCAGAAAAACAAGAAGCTCAATTGGACAATAATAATGGGAATGAAACAGGACAGAATAAAATGCGACCTAACATAGGTAAAGGAAAAGGTCAAGTGAGTCTAGAAGAGGCAAAGAAGAAATGGCCCTGTCATAATTGCGGAAAATTAGGGCATTGGAGAAACAAGTGTAAGTTCCCACCTAAACCTAATCCGGAAAATCAATCATTAACTCCACAGGTGCAGAATGAGGTAGTTGTTCAACAAGGTCAGGTGCCACAACCACCACTTCCCAACACTGTTAACCAGCAAAGATACAGTACAGAAACAGGATTCTACGGAGGAGAGCAGGTAACACAGTTGCCGCGAGCAGCTAACATTTCTCAGTATTGGTTGCGTCAGAGTGAGGATGAGCCGGATGAAAGGTTCTGACGGTGCCCAAGAGAGGGGAAAGAGTGCGTACTTGGCGCAACTCTAGAGGTAGATCAGTCTGGTCCCTTTGTGGATGGAGAAGTGAATGGTGCAAATGTAACATTCCTTGTCGATACTGGAGCTACCCGTTCTACTGTTAGATCAGTGGAAATTCCAAACCTTCCTCTCTCAGGTGAATGCATCCAAGTGGTAGGAGTAGCCAATCAGCAGATTAAAACACCACTTACTGAATTAGTGGAAGTAAAAATTGGTTCTTTTAGCAAAATGCATAAATTTGTAGTGTGCGATTGTAGTCCTGTAAATCTTTTAGGTCGTGACCTCTTGTGCAAGATGAATTGCACAATTTATTGTACGCCAGATGGAATTGGATTTCAGACCTCAGATGAAGATGTCTTGTATAAAGTAACTTTGATGAATCAGGAACCTGAAATGAATGGTTTGTTTCCTGCATTTGATGCAGAAAAACTTCCAGAAGAACTAAAAATTGCAGTGAAAGAAAGTGTGTGGGATTTTACAGGAGAAGATATTGGATTAATGAAAGAAGTGGATCCCGTAAAAGTAACAGTAAAAGAAGGAACAACTTACCCGAATACGCCACAGTACAAATTAACTCCAGAAATAATTGAAGGAATAACTCCTGTAATAAATAAAATGATTGAACAGGGAATTCTAAAAGAAATAATGAGCAGTCCATGTAATTCACCTATTATGGGTCTGAAAAAGCCAAACGGAACATATAGAATAGTACAGGATTTGAGAAAGATCAACAAAATAGTTGTGCCCTGTTGTCCAATAGTACCAAACCCTGCAGTAATTCTATATCAAATTCCACACGAAGCTGAGTGGTACACTGTGATAGATTTGTGTCACGCATTTTTCTCTATTCCTTTGCATCCAGATAGCCAGCCATTATTTGCGTTCCGGTTCGGAGAGCGTATTTTGGCATGGTGCCGAATTCCTCAGGGGTATACAGAAAGCCCCTCAATCTTTAATCAGATTCTAAAGAAATCTCTGGAAGATTTGAAAATGCCAGAAAAGTCAGTGATGGTGCAGTATATCGATGACCTATTGGTGGCATCGAAAACAAAAGAAGCATGTGTAAGTGATACAATTGCTTTACTGAACCATCTAGAGGAAAGAGGACATAAAGTGTCCCCTTCAAAATTGCAATTTTGCCAAAAAGAAGTTCAATATTTAGGGCATAAAATTGAGAAAGGAGTGCGAAAGATAGCGACAGAAAGAGTAAGAATGATTCAAGGAATGAGAGCACCAATGACGCAAAGGGAGGTAAGAATGTTTCTGGGAATGGTTGGATATTGCCGACAATGGATACGTGGTTTCTCTTTGATTGCAAAACCATTACAAAAGTTGACCAAGAAAGATGTAAGAGACCCTTTTGAGTTAAACAAGGAAGAAATGAAATCTTTCAAAGAATTGAAAAAGAAATTGTGTGAGGCCCCTGCATTAGGCATGCCTGATTATGAGAAGGATTTTGAGTTGTACTGCAGTGAAAGAGATGGATGTGCGTTTTCAGTACTGGTACAAAAACATGGAACAATGAAAAGACCAATTGCTTATTTTTCAGCTGTTTTAGATCCTATAGCAAAAGCATTGCCCGGATGTCTGAAAGCAGTTGCTGCTACTTGGGTAAGTCTAGAACAAAGTGAAGGTATAGTGATGGGATATCCACTGAGAGTATATGTTCCCCATTCAGTAGAAATTCTTTTGACAAGAACAAAAACACAGTACATGACACATAGTCGGCTGACTAAGTACGAAAAAGTCATCTTGAGTGCTGAAAATGTGACCATAGATAGATGCATGAATGTGAATCCTTCAACATCATTGCCAGATGAAGAGAGTATAATTGAACAAGACGAAGTAGATCATGATTGTCTGAACGTGCTGGAATATTGCACAAAACCAAGAGCTGACATAAAAGATGAACCGTTAAAGGAATCCGATTATGTCATGTTTGTAGATGGCTCATGTTTGAGAACGAAAGAAGGAGTTTTAAGCGCAGCTTACGCAGTGTGCACAGTGGCAACTGTAATGGAAGCGTCTTGTCTGAAAGGAATAAGGTCTGCACAAGTTGCGGAACTGATTGCTTTGATTCAAACATGTAAATTAGGAAGAAATGTACGAGTCACGATTGTGACCGATAGCCAATATGGTTTCGGCATCGTACATGACTTCGGTCAGATTTGGTCACAAAGAGGTTTCTTGACGTCTGCAGGAACACCTATCAGAAATGGAGATTTTGTTAAAAAGCTGCTTGAGGCGATACAGCTGCCTAAACAAATAGCTGTAGTGAAGTGCAAGGCGCATAAGAAAAACGAAGATTACATAGCCGTTGGCAATAATTATGCTGACGAGATAGCCAAATATTGTGCAGAGAACATGGTGTCCATGAATAAAAATAGAGAAAGGGAGCATATCTCTTCTCCTTTGCTTTTTACTAACACTGTCGAGACATGGGATGAAGTAAGACAGTTACAAGAAGCTGCAAATGATGAGGAAAAAGATTACTGGATAAAAGCAGGATGTAGAAGACAGGAAAATAATGGTGTGTGGGTATACAGAGACGAAAGACCAGTTATGCCTGATAGCATGATTGCAGACATGGCACGGATGTACCATGGACAAGCTCATATTGGGAGAGATGCAATGATCAGACTTTTTAGACAAACCTGGTATAACCCAAAATTCAGAGCCATAGCTGAAAGTCTTTGTCAAAGATGTCTTATTTGTCAGCAGTTTAACCCAGGAAGAAAGACGGTAGTGAGTTTAGGAACAATAGGACGAGAAGGAGGTCCATTCACTAGAATGCAGTTAGACTTTATCGAGATGCCCCCTAGTAACAGACTAAAATATGTTCTAGTGGTCGTCTGTTTGTTTTCTCGTTGGGTGGAGGCATACCCCACTAGAAGGAATGATGGAACAACAGTGGCAAAACTTATGCTGCGAGAGTTCATTCCAAGGTATGGTTTTCCAGTCACGGTTGAGACAGATAGAGGAACACATTTTCAAAATGAGTTGATCCAATTGATTTGCGAAGCATTGAGTATTAAACAAAAACTACATTGTGCTTACAGACCAGAGGCTTCTGGGGTAGTGGAGTAAATTAATGGAACAATTAAGAACAGATTAGGAAAAATGTGTCACGCTACAGGACTCAAATGGCCAGATGCACTGCCTCTTGTTCTGATGACCATCAGAAGCATCCCTGAAAAGAAAACTGGACTTAGTCCTCATGCGATGATCATGGGACGAGCAATGAGACAAGCACAAGTACCTGTCAACAAGTTATTGACTATAACTGATGATCTAGTACTGGATTATTGCAAGGGACTGGCTGATGTGGTGCGTTCTGTGTTTCATCAGGTTGGCCCGGATGCGACCACTCTTGAAAGAAAACCAGCCCACGACTTGAATCCAGGAGACTGGGTCCGTATAAAAATCCACAGGAGAAGAAACTGTCTAGTTCCTCGCTGGGACGAACCACGACAGGTAATCCTAGTGACAACGACTGCAGTCAAGTGTGCAGGAGTGAAGAACTGGGTCCATGCCAGCCACACAATCAGAGTTCAAGAACCTACTGATCGACATGTGAGTCGACGTCTGGAAGTGTGGGATAAAAGCTTAATGGCTGGGACAACAAGAATAAGAGAAAGGGTGCCAGAACTTGAAGATCGACCTGAAAGTCGATATCTGGAAACCCCAACTGCAAGCACCTCTAGAGAAGAAGAGGAAGAAGAAGAAGAAAGAAATTCAGAAGTTCCAGAACCTGAAGATCGACCTGTAAGTCGACATCTGGAAACATCTGACACAAGTTCAGGATCTGATGATTCAGTTGCAAACTGTGAAGAATTCCGAAGGAGAACTTGGGGTTATAAACCAATTAGAGAAGAAAATGAGCAAGAAAATGATCTAGATGAGCAACCAAGTACAAGTTATGGTGGAAATCCTTCAGAAATAATATTAATAGATGAAGTAGGGAAAGAAGTACACAAAAAGTTAGAGAATCGAGAAGAACCCCGAGGAGCAATAGGGACAGATAGAGAAACAGAAGAACAGGGAAATTTAGAAGTAGAAAGGGAGGAAAACACCAAATCGGAAGAACACCGAGGAGGGACAGTAATAAGGGAACACAAGAAGGAGAAGACAGATCCACCAGTAGGAGATGACGAGATCATAAGCTTCAAAATAAGAGACAATAGTGAAACAGTTGAAACAGAAACTGAAGAGAGTGGAGAAGAGGAGAAAGCAAAAACTGAATCAAGAAAAAGAAATTGGAAATCAGAAAGAGAAGAAAAAGAAGGTGAAGCCAAAAGGCCAAGAAAAGGAGATAATTGGCCCAACAACTATATAAGAAAATTGAGATATAGAATAATAAGAGCTGGAGAAGAAAGTGCTGAACAAGTGAATGAAATAACAAGTCAAAAGGGACAAGAAAAACCCAGTGGAAAACGATTGCAAAAGTCCAAAAGAACGAAGAAAGTGAATGCAAAGTATAAGTCACCTGAGTGGCTGTATATCGCACTGACGGATTACAAAGAAGAAGAAAACACTCACGAGAACCAGAGACTAAGAAGTCGAATGGGAAAAGGTGAGATGCAACAAACCTGAAGTGAAGACTTATAGTGCTTCTGCCGGACATGACAATTTTACTGGATGTGACAAATCACCGGATGTGACAACGAAAGAATTCTGGAAAGAATTAAAAGAAAGTACCAAGCAAAGACTTTTTGAAAGCAGAGTGGCATCTAAGTCATTTCTGAGGTGTAGTGACACAATTTTCTGAAACTTAACAAATAGATAAAAGCAAAATGGAAAATACTAGGGATAGAAGAGATAAATGTGAGTTTGTAAAAAGATGGTGTAAAATGTGCTGCTTTTGTACAGGGTTATTAATGACCATATGGATAGTTTTAGCAATCACAATTCCTATTAGTTTAGCTGTAATAGAAGCAAAGAATGATACTAAACCAGAAAAAGAAACTAATATTAAAGAACCAGTTATTTTAAGAAGTAGTGCAGAATTACATAAGGATAAGTCAGTAACAGACTTTTCTAAAAATGTTTTTACAAAATTGTTGTACGAATATGTAGAGACAATGGATGTGAGAGATTGTTATGTTTGTATGCAGTTGCCTGCATCAGTGTCAGAAGGTGTGACTTATCATCACCTACCTCTAACTTATGGAATAACCTGTAGTGTAATAGCAAGTTTATTTTATAAAACAGGTAGATTAGAATCTTATTATACTGATATAGATAAGATTTTTGCAAACATTCCAGTAGTACCAGAACTTAACAAAGTAAAACCAGCAAAGGTTTTAGGAGAATTCTTTCTAGAACATAGAAAATTAACCTTAGAAGAAATAGTTAGTAACAACCTTACCTGTGAGTTAAAGAAAGAAGAAAAGGTATTTTTAGAAATGGTTGAAGAAAGAAGAATGAAATTTCAAAAAGAAGCAATAAAAGAGGAAGGAACACATCTATGGACGTTTGAGGAAGGAAATCATGAGGGGAAAAAGATAAATGCAGCAATGACATTAGATTGGCCGCAAACAGGAAAGTTGTGTATTAGGAGAAATAAGACAGTCTATGACAATTACTTTGTAGGTTCCAGTATCTGCCATGACAATTATCAAATTCTGGGAGGTTGGGGATTCAAAGGTGGAAAAGATCCAATATTTCCAGGTATCTATTATATTTGTGGGAATAGAGCTTATTACAGGTTACCGGACCATTGGTATGGAACTTGCTATGTAGGCCTGGTCTTTCCAAAAATCTTTCATATGGACAGAGAAGAAAAAGGAACATACAAGATGATTAATAGCTTTACACGTAGAAAGAGGGAAAGTTTTTCAGAAATTGTAGGTGATATTTTTGGAGCATTAATACCAGCAGTGGGAATATCTTTGAATGCATTTAAAATTCGGAAGTTATCCACAGTAGTAGATCGTTTGTCTACAGATACTGCGGGAGGGTTCTTAATGGTAAATACCGAAATGGTTGCCATGAGAGCTATGGTGATGCAAAATCGGCTTGCCCTTGATATTCTTTTGGCAAAAGAGGGTGGAGTCTGTGGAATGTTGAAAGTCCAACATTGTTGCACTTACATTCCTGATAAAAGTGAAAATATACAGAAGTATATTACGAATATTACAAATTTGCACAAAGAACTAGTTCCACTGGAGGTTGAAAGTGTCTTGGGAAAACTTGGTAGAGGGTTTTCTTCAGTAGCAAATTGGTTGACCAGAATGAGTAGACTAATGATAGGGAAAGTTATAATAATAGCAACTGTAGTAATAATGTTAGCCATGGTGTTGAAAATAGTAATAACGTGTATAAAAAGAAAAGTAAGACAAAATAAGATAAAAAGAAATAACAGAATAATGAAAGAGAGAGAGAGAGAAATGGGTGAAATTGAGTTAGAGAAAATGAAAGAAAGCATGTATAAGGAGACAAGAAGACAAGATGAAAGAGAAACAGATGTGTAACTAACAAAAAGCAAAGGATGAAAGACATATACTGCCTGAAAAAGAAGTATAACTTGGGTTTTATGTGGTGATTTAAAAATCACCAAAGGGGAGAGTTGATGGAGCAGAGAAAATAACATTTTTAACCCCTAACAAATTTCATAAATAATTAATAAAATGTTCGTTTAAATGTATTAATCAACACTGTATGTGTGGGAAGGGTAATACGCAAGTGTATGTGCTGAATAAATCTATTAACGAATGTCTGTGTGTCTAATTATAACATAAAATTAAATGCGTACTAATTTAAAATAAATGCATGATTTGTGCTTCATAGAATAAAAACGTGTCGTTGCAAAACAATAGTGATGGTAAGTAAGGAACAGCTTAAATGTTGCTTTCTGCTAGGTAATAACTAATTGGGGTACGTAGATGACGGGAGGGAAACGAAAAGGCTATTTTTTCTCTATTTTAATTATGTTTTGTTTATTTCAAAATAGTGCTTCTAAAGTATAACCGAGTGGCGATATAAAATGGCCGCCAGTTAATGAAGTGCGCAAGTGCGGGGAAACACGTGACAAGGGAGAAAAGTTGGAGAAAAGCTAACCTCGTGATGTTGCTGAGAGGCTAGGATGCGAGAAATGGTCAAGGCTGATGTGACCTAATTGAACTGATAGTGTGCCGTGGTGATCAGCAAAGAACCGTGGGAAACCATTTTAAGAGAAATGACAATGCCTGCAGAGTTCTCGAATGTATCGAAAGAAGTTACAAATGTACTGATCGAAGCGGATGGAAACATGTCTTGAACTGTGAGAAAGGAAATGATCCAAGGACCGTTGGATCCAAGAGAACTTGATTAAAAGAATGAATAAGATGACATGCATGGACCAATGAAAGAAAAGCGTGTTATTAATGTTGCAACAATTAGTTAGCAAAGTTAGAATTAGGGTATAAGAGGGCCTACTCTTAGTGGGAGGGGGTCACAGTCAGGAGCGGAGTTGGAGAGTCGTGTTGGTGTTGGTGGCTTCCAGTGCTGGGTGGTCCTGATCAATCCATAACTGAGCGGGAGATGCTGAAAGACTGTTAGATGAGACGGGTTGCAGGTAGCTGATGCTGACGAGCTGAAGTTTCTGTTGCTGTCTTAATTTTCCAGTTGAGTATGAGAATCAGGTTATTTCTAATTCTTAAACTTAGGTTAGAAATCATTAGGCTAAATTAGGAAGGTAGGCAGGTAATTAGGGTTTTGCTTCATGACGAAAATTTCCTTTCTGCAATAAATTGATTATGCTTAATAAATATTTGAATTAATAATGAATGAATAATTGAATAAAAGTTTAAATTCTTTCTCATGCTTTTAAAATTATATAAAAATTAAGATTCTTTAAATCAAATGACTCAGTGGTTATTTTCCTAAATGATTGTGACATCAGTAATTGGTTATTGTGATTTAGCTGGTCTTAATCACTATGAACTAATTTTTACATGAATGATTCATCGACAAAACAATGAGCAGGAATATCTTAAGAAATAACTAAAAGAAAGCGATAAGTTAAGGTAATAAGATATCCCGGCTCCTTCCAGCGGTACATAAATGGTGTTTTCCATTTAGTTCTCATGCTTCTCCTAGGAATACAGAATTTCGTAAAGGTGTAAAGGAAATCCAGGTGTGTGCGTGTGTGATAGGCGATGTTTATGGGCCCCATCGTCATGTGGATGTGAGAAAATATAGTTTGCCCCTGGATGACCGATAAGTGACCTAGGAGGAGAATAGTTTTTATTGTACGCGCTGCATCACTTCCCAAAAGGCCCTTTAAAAGTCAGCTGTGAAAGCGCTTACAGTTGAATTTTAAAGGGCCTGTGCTTCCCGCCGGTGCCATGTGTGAAGTCACAGAGGCGGGCACAGTCAGAGGCCGGCAGTAAACACAGAAGACGGCCGCAGGAGCATATGTATTGAATACGTATTCACCACATATGCTCCTTCGGCCATCTTCTGTGTTTACTCACTGGGAACGTAGAAACGGCAAGGCAAGGTTCGCGGGCTGCCAATGAAGGCCTGCCAGGCTGCTGGCAGCCCGCGGGCCGTACTATGAGTACCACGGCATTAGAAGATGTGCAATTCCAGTGGTGAAAATCTACATTTGTGGGCTACTGAACATGTTTCTCGCTCTTACCAAAGGTTTAAATCAAGGGATCAGTGAGAGTATATGATGAAATTCTGTACCCCTGGGACTAACATGAGCACAACTAACCAGAGCATACATGATGTAACCTGCAAAATTAACCAAGACAAGAGGGTATTTATAGATTAATTAAATGAGAGGATAAGGATAGAGGAAGAAAGAGGAGAAGGAAAGACCAGTGTCGAAAACGGCATTGGGAAAAGTGAGGAGAGACTACAAGAACTACTTCCTAGAATAAATATTGAGGTCGCCTCAAGGAGTCTTTATGCATTATATGGCAGCCAGAGGGAAACAAGACTGTTGAGAAACAAGGATAGAGTGAATGCGAGCATAATTATTTGGTTAAGGGAAAGACCTTCTCAAATTTAGATGCAAGTTTAAAAGGGATCTATTATGTATGTGGTAGGTCACCTTATATCAAGCTACCACCAAACTGGAGAGGTAGTTGCTATGCAGCATTCGTTTTCCCCAGGATTTATCATACTACTGAGTTAGGCTTTTCTCTTGAACAATATATAAGGAGAGGTAAGAGTAGCTTTAAACAGATTCTTAGTCAAGTGAAGTCAACAAATCTTTATTTGGTTTTCAAGAAACCAGAAGAGTTGCAATAACGGAAGATGAGAGGCAACACAAGCAAATATCAGCTAAGTACAAGGTACAAAATAAAGCAGCAATGATCAGATGAATGCGTAGTGGTCTTTATCGTTCGTTTATTTCACACGTGATCCAACAGACAGCCAACGCGTTTCGCCCAGACATGGGCTTCTTCAGGGCAATGCGTAAATAGTAGTGGAGAAATGCATTTCGGACGCCTCACCGGACACGGAAAAATAAACGAACGATAAAGACCACAACGCATTCATCTGATCATTGCTGCTTTATTTTGTACCTTGTACTTACCTGATATTTGCTTGTGTTGCCTCTCATCTTCCGTTATTGCAGTTTCTAATTAGTGGTCAAGTGGCAGCTGACCATTTGAGGTGGGCAACATTTTACACAACGTGACGCAACTAGGCAGTGCAGTTGTCTGTAACCCGGCTGCTATCTAAGGTTCAAACCAGAAGAGTTATACAAGTTCAAAGAAACAGTTATTGAATAAAATAATAAATAATTAAAATCAAAATTCCTACAGTGTAATTATTCATTTTCAAAAGTGCAACATCTTTGAAAAGAGCCAAAACTTTCTAAACAAAGGTCAGGCGCACAACACAGCTCTTCTCTGGACACGCCTTCTCCCAACATTTGCTCAACCCTCCATTGATCTCCTACAACTTACCACGGATTTAAGAAAATAACTTACCCCTAGAACTCAGTCTCGACTCCCTACTAGTTGTAAATACAATAAAGCTTCACTACATTTCATAATGAGTCCTTTAAAAATGATTTAAGAAATTGAATAAAATAAGAGTTATAATATTTACAAAAAAGAAAGAAAATGCTGCCAGGACTGAGAAGAAGTCCCATCACAAGGACAGACAGGCAAACTGGATTTCTATTGGTGAAGATCCCCATAAAAACATAACAATCTCCACACTGTGCCAGTGTAAAACAGTAGAGGAGCAATTTTTCCCATTTTGTCATCTCCAAAGTAAGATACGGTGCTAGAGATGGAGATGCCAAGGTAATAAAATAATTCTTCACAGACATTTTAGTACACTCCTGGTCCAGAAGCTGATTTAGACTGTACTCCCTAAAGCTGTTCTTCAAGAACAACTTATCTGATTTAGTTAAATTATTATTATTATTATAAGGGACTTGTAATGCGCGCAGCTACCCCGAGGGGTATTCTGGCGCAGGATAGAGGCAGCTAACAGAGACCGCAGTGGGCAGCTAGAAATGCCATGTCTTCAGATTCTTACGGAAGGTAAGCAAGGAGTGACAGTTCATAAGAGAGGCCAGGACAGAGTTCCACAGTTTAGGACCCAGGTAAGCAAACGAGCGTCTCTTCATGCGGGCAAGACGAAACCTGGGTGTAGCGAACAGCGAGAGGCTGGATGATCTCAGCAAACGCATAGGCACATAGGCCGTCACCAAACCTTGAATGTATAAGGGAGCTAGACCATGTCTGGCCCTGAACATATAGCACAGAGCCTTGAATTCAATGCTCTTAGCAATCTTAAGGAAGTGCAATTCGTGAAGCAGGGCGTGCCTTGGTAGCCAGAAGAGTAACCGGGCTGTCGCATTCTGAATGATCTATAAACAGCGAATCGAGGATTTGTCTGCGCCCAGGTACAGCACATTGCCGTAATCCAACCTAGATATAACCAGAGCTTGAATAACTGTTCTCTGGGCTGCCAGGGGAATTAGCCAAAGGATCTTCTTCAGCCACTTGAGAACAGAAAAACAAGTAGCAGTAACCTTGGGCACCTGGTACTTCAGAAAGAGCTTGTTGCCAATAATAAAGCAGAGATTCTTGACCCTAGTCGCTGAAGATGGTAGAGGCCCAAGGGAGTCCGGCCAGTGGCTGGCTCCCCTGAGCTCAGAGTTGTTTCCCAAAACCAAGACCTCTGTTTTATCACCGATAAGCTTCAACGCGTTTTTATTCATCCATAGGGAGATATTGCTCAAGCCCGGATAGAGCAATGAAGGATCTTGATGTTGAGCAGCTGATAACGAAAAGATGATCTGAGTATCATCAGCATATGAAAAGAGGGTAAGCCCATCCTTCTCAATTACATCTGCTAATGGACGAACATAAATGTTAAAGAGCAGTGGGCTCAAAATAGATCCCTGAGGGACACCAGAGGTCAGAACTAATGTCTTAGATCTTACATTGGCCGAGGAGACCTGGAAGGTATGATCTTTTAAGAAGGAGGTCACCCACCTCAAGGCCAAGCCTTCTATGCCCAAATACTCAAGCCTACCTGTCAGAATGGAATAAGACACTGTTTAAAACGCTGCGCTTAGATCAAGCAGAATGAGAGCAGCCGTGCCGCCAGAGTCAAGCTGTTGCCTAAGACATTCTGTGACCCCCAAGAAGAGCGGATTCGGTGCTGTGCGCAGCCCTGAAACCAAACTGTGAAGCCTAGAGAAGCCGGTGCATCTCAACGAATGTGGAGAGTTGAGTATTAACATGCTTTTCGGAGATTTTGGAAAAGATGGGAAGAAGGGAAATTAGACGGAAATTTGACCAACAGGAAGGGTCCAGATCAGTTTTTTTTTAGCAGGGGGAGGACAATGGAGGGCTTCCAATTCTGAAGAACGTTACCTTGACTCAAAGAAGTATTGAGAAGTTTTAGAATGACAGTTAGGACGGAGTCATCTAAAAGTCTGAGTTTCGCAGGAGGGAGGGGATCCAGCAGGGAGCCGGACTTAATGGATGGTAGTGCATTTTTTAATGTCACCATATCCAAAGAGGACCATGCCTTCATTTTGGAGGTATCCCCAGGCTTATTACCCAAAAGGGCCACTTCCTGGTAACTTTTCGACGGGGCAACGAAATGTGTAAGGCTCTCTATCTTAGCAGCATCTGCTGCTAATTGGCGGTGAATTATATCAACTTTGCCTTGAAAGAAAGTAGCTAACTCGTCGCACTGATGTTGTGAAAGAGAGAGTGGCGCCGGAATGTTGCTAGCAGCCGAGAGATCTTTTACTACTTTAAAGAGAGTCTTCTGACAATGTTGAGAGCCAGTAATCTTCTCAGTAAAGTACTTGGCACGCGCTGATTTACAGGGGCATGATATTTTTTCAGCGCCGCCACATATTCGGACTTAAACTCAACTGCATAAAGTTTCCTCCACTGTCTTTCTAGGATTTTACATTGTTTCTTTTCTTCTCTGAGGGTGTCAGTGAACCAAGGAGCAGGAGGGTGAATTCTGCACGTCAGTTTAGATGTGGGTGGCAAGATGCAATCAGTAGCCTCAGTAAGCCATTGGTGCAGAGAGATTTGGTCAGGGTCAGGTTGAGAGATAAGAGTGGGCATCGTATTAAGAAGCATCTAACGTAACTCAGAAATGTTGAGTTTGGACCAGTTCCTGGCTCTAGGTTTAAGGACAGGCTGAGAGAGAGGGGTGGAGGAGACCTTAATTCTGAAAGGCACCGCAAAATGATCCAACCAACAGAATTGTAAAGGAGGAGCGACAGTCAAGGCTTTTAAGTTGGAAAAAATGGGGTCCAAAAGGTGCCCCGCAATATGAGTGGGTGCGGAGTTGAGGAGAGTGAGATTGAGAGTGCCTAGGTAATCGATAAAAACTGAGGCTATATTGTTATTAGCATCCTCTAGGTGAAGATTGATATCGCCAAGCAAAGTAAAATTGGCTGACCGCAGAATATGGGGAGCCAAAAAGTTAGGAAGAGCTGAACACCAACCACTGGGGTACCCAGGGGTATGGTAAATCAGTGCCCCAGAGAACGTAAATTTAGGGGTAAAGGAAAGAGTAAATAGCAGGGCTTCACAGTTAGGAATCTGGAAATCCTCAATTTTACATTTAAAATCCTTTTTAAAAATGATGGTAATACCTCCACCAATTCTATATGAGGTCTATTTAATCCATCAGGGCGAAATTGGCAGGAAGTGCTGAAATAATATCAGGTAGGGAACCTTCGTGCAGCCAGGTTTCTGTAAGAAATACAGCGTCGGAACTAACGTCACAAAGAAAATTAAATAAGTGCAGCTGGTGCTTAGGGAGAGAGCGGCAATTCAGGCTAAAACAAAGAAATTGTTGGGACGGGAAGAGTTCAGCCCGGCGGCTTGAGAAAATCTCATGCTCAACATCCCTAAACAGCGGCCCAAACAAAGGGTTAACAACCCTAGGATAGGTGGTAGAGGAGCAAATGAACTGGAAGAATGCACATGAGGGTGGGAGGATGTCAGGACTAAAAACCTAACAATGATTTTTAGGTGTAGGCCTTAGGCCATGCAAAAACAAGGGGGTGTAGGATCTAACCTTTGGCTGCAAAAGGACCAAGGTTTCTGGCCCCTGGCCCTGGCCGGACGGGCTTGCCTTAGGCACGCCTTCCGACGCGCCAGTGTCGCGCCCAATGCGCGTTCGCTCAGCCATCTCTTTTAAGAGGCGTTACTGGAGCGACTAGACAGCACTAACCCCGGAAGTGAGCGTGACCCTGCAAGTGGGTGTCGTTACAGTTTCCTTAGCCCTCCACACAAACGGCACAGCAGCCGCGGCAGACCAGGCCAGGAGCCGGACACAAGAGCAAATGTAAGCACCAAAGAAGTAAATCACATGCAAATTAAAATTTAAGAAGTACGAACAATAAAAGGCTACAAGCGAGCTGAGCAGCGACAGCGTACCTGCTTCTATCCGCTGCGCGTCCGCTCAGCCATTAAAGTAAGTGGTGCTTGGAAAAGGGTGGGTGAACCTATATCAATGAAAGATCTATGCAAGTAATTCAACCAGGGAATAGAAAAACATCTATCAAGTTGAAGATAATCTAATAATACTTCCCTGTTAAAACTGGCCTTCGTGTTGGCCCATATGCTAACCCACAAGAGCAGCAGGGCCAGCCTCACTATGTCGGAAATGGATGGCAAGTTTGTTTCAGAATATAAGATGAAACATGAACTCGAGGGCGGGAGATTCAAAAGTCGTCTACAGATATGGTTTTCTCATATCTGTAGGGCCGGTGTATTTTGGTCGTCCCAGATCCCTGCACCGTACACGGCCGCTGGAGTACACTGATGGTTATGTTTTTCTATAAACGGTACAGTTGAGCCCTTAAAAGTTGAGTGTGTGAGATTCAGGATGGCCCCGGCAGCCCTACTCAGCTTAATACATGAAATAATATGCTGGGGCTGGCAAGAACCACCTGAGTTAAAAGTGACCACAAGATAATTAAAATTGCTCACACTACTCATAAACTTACCCTTAACTGATATGGAGGACAGATTTTTCTTCCCAAGCCCACGCGCCATAATATGGGATTTTCCATAATTAGTCGATAAATCTCAATGACCTATAAACGAGTCAAAGGCTTCCACTAAGCTTCACAGGGCTCTTGAAGTCCTCGCCATTAAGATGGCATCATCATCATATAATAATGCCCGGACTAACCTATTTGCAGTCTTTGGTACATCAAAGGTGACATCACCCAAAAAGAACATAAGATTTTAACATATAGGAAAAAAGAAGGAGATCAAATATGCATCCCTGCCGGACCACGCGGGCCAAGTGCAAAATGTCAGATGTTTCCACTGCAGGGCCGGATCTCACCTTAGCTGATACATTTTCGTGCAGGATGTAGAGAAAATGTAAGATTGACTCTTCAATGCCCAGGTACAATAAACAGAGCTTGGTTGAGACGGGATGAGAGACGTCGCCGACTGGATGAGGAACAGCCGCCTTAAACTGAACTCAGACAAGACGGAAGTCCTCATCCTGGGCTCATCACCCTCCGCCTGGGACGACTCTTGGTGGCCCCCGGCCCTGGGCACCGCGCCCAAGCCAACGGACCACGCACGCAACCTGGGCTTCATCCTGGACTCCTCCCTGTCGATGACCAGACAAGTCAACGCCGTCTCATCTTCGTGCTTCAACACCCTGCGCATGCTCCGCAAGATCTTCAGATGGATCCCCACTGAAACCAGGAAGACCGTCACCCAGGCACTCGTCACCAGCCGACTGGACTATGGGAACACCCTCTACGCCGGAACCACAGCCAAACTTCAAAAAGACTCCAGCGCATCCAGAACGCCTCCGCACGACTCATCCTGGACATCCCCCGGCACAGCCACATCACCGGACACCTGAAAGACCTGCACTGGCTCCCCGTCAGCAAGAGAATCACGTTCAGACTCCTCACCCACGCACACAAGGCCCTCCACGACCTGGGCCCCAAGTACCTCAACGACCGCATGACCTTCTACACGCCCACCCGCCAGCTACGATCAACCAGCCACGCCCTCGCCACCGTACCACGCATCCGCAGAGCCACCGCCGGAGGAAGATCCTTCTCCTACCTGGCAGCCAAGACCTGGAACTCCCTCCCCACTCACCTTCGGCGAACCCAGGACCATCTCTCCTTCAGGAAGCAGCTCAAGACCTGGCTGTTCGAGCAGTAACTTACCCCCTCCCCCAGCGCCTTGAGACCCTCCCGGGTGAGTAGCGCGCTCTATAAATGCCGTGATTGATTGATTGATTGATTGGTCCTGTTGACAGAGTCAAAAGCTGTGGACAGGTCCATGAAAGCTAGGTAAAGTGGGCCTTGTCTAGCTATGGCGTATTTGTCCAAAATTAAATGTAAGTTAAGGCACTGCTCCACAGTACCCAGTCCAGGACGAAAACCATATTGAAACGGGAATACAATGTTATTCTGGCTAGACCAGTTTCTTAAACATTTGAAAAGTACTCTGCCAAAATCTATCACTGTGCTGTCTATAAGAGATATAAGGCAATAGCAATTCAGCATGTTTCGGTCCCCTTTCTTAAAGACGGAAACGACAATAGACAGCGCCTGGGACCGTGGGATTTTAGAGCTAAAAGAGGTGTTAAATAAATTTGCGAGCAAGGGGCCCCTGAGTTCACTGTTACTTTTTATAAGGTCCATAGGAACCCTGTCAGTGCCTGGAACCGTCCTACCCGAAATTAGGTTAATCACTTCCACAACCTCACTTACTGACAGTTGCAAAGGGGTTGAGTTAAAAATTCTGGAACTTAATAAGTTCAATAATGTGTTATCCTCCTCTACCTCATACATAGAGCTAAAATGGTTACCCAGGCCGGGCCAGCTATACAACAGGATAATAAAGGGTTGGGTGAAGCATCACTCCTTCTAATGCTATTAACTGTGCACCAAAATACTTTGCTACATTTACTGGTTACAGCTTGCTCGAGTTGTTCCCAATTTTTGCTAACTAAAAACATTTTCCTATCCCTAATAGTTAGCTTATAACATCTCCTTGCTATTGCAACTGCCTGGGAATCCCTGGGGGTTGATACAAGGACCCTTCGTAAATGGCGATTGGCCTCAGAACAGGGTCCGTCAAACCAGCGTGGGCATTTTGAAACCGGTCTTATTGGCTTCATTAAAAGGTTCCTGGTGCCTATGCTTCGAGAGCTGTACTGAGAGTTAAGTACGTCCCCACTCTCTTCTGCTAGACAACCCAAGAACAATGATAGAAATTTAGCCACTAAGATGTTATGGGTGACCTTAGGTTCTTTAAGAAACCAAACCAATCATAAGCCATCTTTAGAGTGTTGGGAAATCTCGACTGTGACAGCCAGGGGGTTAACCTTATGGACTAAAAAAGGTCCCCCTGCCATCAAAGCATTATGGTCCCCCCACTGTGTCTCTTTAACTGTACATCTTGAAAACCATGGGAGAAAATCTCTGGTAACAAAGGTATAGTCAATAACAGAGGCCTGGGCAACACCTCTATATGAGGATAGGTTACTGTCACCTCCTCTAAAATAAATGACCAAATTGAGCTCTGCTAAGTATTGAACCAGCTCAACCCCCTCTCTTTTCACTGACAGTCTCCCAATTTCCAAAACTCTTAATTTGTAGCTCCTCCGGATACAAAATAAACTTTGCATTAAAATCACCACAGACAATATATTTTGGTGGCGCTGCGACTCTGTCCGAGGGGGCAGTTAGAGAGCATAAAAAAAGAAACAATTATTTAAAATAAACACAGGTAGAGTTGGAGAAGTCATTATTATAAAAATTGATCAGATAAAATTGAAAAGTACTCAAGTTATTCTTAATATGCAAACCTTGAAAGGCGACAATACCAGAGTCTGTCACTGCCACTTTTAGGTTGAGATTCACCTTAAACCAAATCGAGAGCCCACCACTGGCAAGGCAGGACTGGAATAGCAGGCGAAACCTTCACATGTAGGGGAGAGGTAGCCCATGTCTCCTGAAAGGCAATAATGTCATAATCCATAATAAAATTCAGCCAGTCAGGATCAGATACCTTTTCCTTAAGACCTCCCACATTCCATCTCATGAGTCTGTAGGGAGGTCTGCCACCACCAAGTGCCCCACATCCTGCTCTTTCCGGGACAGAAGTTTCCATGTTGGGCCCTCCAGGCCGGGGTGGTGCAGGCCTTACTAGGGATCACTCAATGTCCAACAGGGCCACTAATCAGTTTGCGACTGGGACCTGGAACTGGACCCTCAAACTTTCCTGGGACGTGGGTGCTGATCCCCCTTGCCTTAAAGATAAAGATTAAAGATTTAGAGTCATCCACGTGAGAGAGTGAGGGCATCTGTGAGGAAATTTGGTTCTCTTGCAGTACCCCCCCCCACACACTTTTTTGCCTGGCTTTTGATGCAACTTTACTGTAGAGTAATGGGTCCCTTCTGTCCAGGTTCCCAGTACCAGTGTTCTTTCCCTAAAACTGTTCCACAATTGGTCCTTCAGGCCCCCTGTACGTCTCTAATAAATGGCATCTGGGTACCTAGGACAATGGGACTGAAGAGGATCCCCTAGAGACCCCTCACCTAGGCAATGCAGACTGGCACTGCAGCAAGCATCACCTGGTGCAGACAAAATGACAAAGTCGACATGGCACACTGCCTGTGTGCCATGCCAACTAGCACTGCCTAAAGTATAGGTAAGACAGCCCTAAGGCAGGGTGCACTATATCACAGGTGTGGGCAGATATGCCCCTACAATATTTAAGTCTATTCTTGAATATTGTAAGTAGCAGGGAACCCATAGAGAGTACATGGGCGGAAAACTCGACAACTCGAGTTCCACAGCACCATGATGGCTTCTCTGAACACAGAAGTGTTTGGTACCAAACTACTCCTCTCAATAAACCCATACTGATGCCAGTGTGAGGTTTATTAAACCATGTACTCAGATCGCACCTTAGAGGTGCCCTCTGAAAACCTACCAACCCTGGTGTGGTCTATGACCGGCTGTACTAAGCCTGCCACCACCAGATTTGTTTCTGGACCCCTGGGTCGAGAGCCCTCCGCTCTCTGAGGCCAGAAACAAAACACATCCTGGGCAGAGGTGTCACGCCTCCTCCCCAGGATGGGCACAGTGCTTGAGAGGGAAGCTTCAAAGGCCTGCCACCTTTGTAAGAGGACCCCAGCCTCTGCTGCTATCAGCTGCTGGCTTCCACCAGTTCAGACCCCCACTTTGGGGGGGAGAACCAGCAGGAAACTTGGAAAGAATAGAAGATGTGACCCCTGATAGAGCGCACGGCGCTTTAAAATTTGTAAGGGGTGCATTATAATTAAGGCTCCCTGTTTTCCATTTTTACGGATTTTTACAGATAAATACAGACAGAAAACAATGTGTTTTCTGTCTGCATTTATTTTTAAAGGCGGATAAATACAGAAAATTGTACTTCTTTAAGTGAACCTCCGTGCTGTCTTTCATGAATTATAGCCCAACAGCTGAGCAGATGGACAGCATGGAAAATGAAAAAACAGTATGAAATTTCTTTAAATAATGGCATATGTCAACATGCATTTGTGGTATAATGCTAATATTTACCAGTGGATGTATTTGTATGTAATATTTGGTAGCTTAAATAGCGAAAACATGACAGACATCAAAGTATGAGTGTGCGTCAAAAAGTTAAATACATATGGAAATGTACAGTTTTACAACTTAATTTTTACGCAAAACACAAAATAAATATGGATAAATACAGATAAAATGGCCAAAAAATAAATATGGATAAATACAGATGGAAATGTTAAAAAAATAAATACCATAAAACCGGGAGCCCTAATTATAATCATGAACGAATTGCACTCGTATATATTCAATGTGTGGTTGAACTTCGTGCATCTTAAAATGAAGTTTATATATCATCGTTTGAAAATCTGTGAAGAAAAATCATGACGTGCTTTACAGAACTGATTAATATTTCGTGTATTTAGAGAAATCATGTAATTGTACACGTATATGTTGATTAAAAGTAACCAGATGTATTCACTGTTATAAGATTCATATAAAGGCCTGTGTAGCGAATGCATATTAAAGAGTGTTTTAAGTTAGCCAGAATCATAGGCCTGACTTTCGTTCCTTCAAGGTTTCATTTCTCCTCGTTTGCTCTTAAGGTCAGGAACTAATTAAAATGTATGTGTGTAGAATGTTTTCGTTTCACCCCTACTGCAGGTGCAGGAATTTGACCTCGTTCATTCAGATTTAAGAAGATACGTGGGAGGAAAGGAATGTCTTTGAAGCGCTCGGACAAGAGAAAGGGAGGACACCTTCTGTGCCTGGAGAACTTGGGAGCCAAGGTCGGCGGACAGTCGTGTAAATTTAATTGAGTTTGTGGAAGGTTACTGAAGAAGGTGTTCACTGAACAATGTACCATGTGACTCATCAGGGGTGTAACTTTGCCTTTTTGAATTAGGTACAGGGACAGATCTGGAGGACTTCTTCTGTTTTTGACTAAGAGAGGAGAGCATCTTAGAACGAGCTCTGTAGCTCTAAGCTACCTGACCCATTTGACGTGAGTGTACTTCTTTGGAAGTCAACACGTGCTGACACCTTTTGGGGAATTTGCTAGGAAGGGAAGAAAAGGGATGCCACTTTAGATGCAGAGTAGGGACAGATTATTCTAAATTCCGAAATACAAATGAAAAGAGATTTGGATGCAGCATCTATACTCTGCTGTGTTCTCATATTGAAATCATAATTTTATGCCTATTTCGTCGTATGAACTATATTCGTAGATTGGGCTCTGTATTAGTTTTCATGTATCTCTATACCTTGATTTTGAGGTGTGTCTATATTTTGTTGTTTCTGGCTTTGTAATAAATCTACAAAAGCTAAATTCGGAGTTCGTTGTTATTGGACACGGATGGGAGGGAAACTGTATAATTGGTAAAGTGTATTCTTCCCTCCACATTTTTTAGCAGGCAATAAAAGATCATCGGCCGGAGATACGTAAGTGAAATTAGGGTGCAAAATTTGGCCTTATCAATTGGTAGCGAACAAGGATGGTTGCCTCTAGAAGTGAGGGGAGATTTTAGAAAATTTAGAATAGAATTAGACTTACAGAGCCCAAAAGAGGACCCATGATTGAAAGCAGAGGACGGCGGTTGGCGGAAGCTGATGGTGCGGCGGAAACAGAGGTAGCGCGAGTATGAATAGTGTGTGTGTGTGTTAGATTGCGGTGAATTGATTGTGTGATGTCTTGCGGAGTTGGAATGATAGTCGAGTGAAAGTGAGGTTATTGTTGGTTTACTGGTCCGAACACGTGCGGATCAGGAGGTTTTGGTAAATGGACTCAAGAGAAGTCCAAGATCCCAGGATAGTTTTGTAACTGTAATCGTCTGATCATTAATGTGGGTGTCGTGGAGGGCTATCGACGGCTCACTTGGGGTAGGGAACTTTGTGTGAGTGGGTTCTATAGAGCCACGTGTGGAAAACCTCAGGCCATGGGTGGACCACAGCAATTCAAGTGACTGACGCAGGTCGTGGGACACGGAATGTGAATGTTCTTGGGTGAGAGTATACTATTGATCTTTTAGACGGCAGACGATTACTTGGTTTTATGTAACTGTAAGTTGCTGTGGCTGCCTGATAGGTAGTTACTTGGTTTAGTAGCTTTTTGTAATCAGTTACTTGGTTGTGTGAATGTGAGAGCAAATGTACGAGCTGAAATTGTAAAGGAGGGTGAACCGCTGTGGAGAGGGAACGGTGACGTCAGAGTGTGCCGCGCTGGGATAGGCTGGTTGGTGTAACGTCGCGCTGGGATTGGTGGGTTCTTGGCGAAAAATTTTGGGAAAGAAAATTGTGTATTGTATCGAATTAAGTTCAAAATGAGATGTTTTAAGGTATTGCGAGATTTATGTAGAGGAGATTCAGGAGTAGTGACTTGAGTCGGAGAAGAAGCCCCGCCAGAGGATACCCCGGCACACTATATGGCAACGAATGTCGGATTGCATACAATAGTGTGGCTTCAAAACTGGCATAAGATTACAGATAAGGAAGGAGAATTGGCTTTCCCACGATATGGGTCATTTCGATTGGATGTGTTGTATCAATTGAGAGGTGTAATGTCTTTATTAAAACCTCCACCTAGACCCGCTCAATTTGAGGCATTAGATGCATGGATGCGGGCAGCACAAGTTAGGCGAAGAGAAAACTCTCAAGGAAGGATGAGAAAAGCCATAAAGTCATATCAGGTTGCCAGGTGGGATGCACAGTTGAAGAGATGGAGGGTAGATACCATAGAGGGAGAGAGATTGTATCCATTGTTCCTACAGGGAGCTAGTGCAAAGACAGGAAACACTGGAGATGACAGCGATACTGATGACAGTCTGTTGGATAGACTGTTGGCAGAGCGTCCTCCACCTTACAATCCTCAGTCTGAAGAGGGAAAGCGAGAAATGGTAGAGGGAAGCCCAGAAGGAGTGGGAACGGATCCAACAGGAGTAAGTTCAAGAGTAGTGGGAAGAATTTCATTAGGATCAGAACTTGAAAATACTGAATTGAGAGGAACCAATTGTGACATACGGTTGCCAGAAGCCCTTACGGTACCGGTTACCATTGGACCCGTAGCCTCAATATACAATCCGAGTATGGGAGATAGTGGGAGGCAACAACAAACGGGAAGAAGTGAAGATACCATCTCTGGAGGGAGTCTTACTACGGGAACAAGTGTGCCCTTGGGGCCTGTGGAGACTAGTACCCCGTTGGCAGCAACGGCAGACCCTTCAAGGGTGAGTATAGGATCGGAAGTGAGACGAACAGGAGCACTGGCAAATTCTAGATGAGAAATACGAATGTGGGTTCCACCAGTACGGGAAAGTATGAGGAGTACAGCCGAAATAGGAATGAGACAAGAGGCGTTTAGAATAAGACCTAGTGCCCCGAATGTTGGATTGGAAAGTCGATTAAGGAGTCAGAGTTGTGAGAGAGAAGGTCGGCCCATCAGACAAGATGAGGCGACGGGAAGGTTGGAGAAGCCGAAGTTGTGATAGAGAGGTACCATGCAATGTGACAAATCAAGGAAGAATTGAAGTTGCAGTGAATGCAAGATTGTTGGATGTACTGAAACTGAAGGCAGGGGTCGATGATGTGATAGATGGAAATCTACCATTGGAAAGAATAGATTTATATGAACCAGATGAATTGCTGTTTGTGGCTAAAGACGTCACTCGAAAGGCGAAAAGAGCTCATGAGGCATTGGTCCAGCTGGCGCGGAAGTATGATGCAGTTTTGACAAAAACAAATATGTTACAGGGAAATCACAGATTGAATTACACAGACCAAGAATTAGAGGAGAAGAGAGTAGTAGGGTTGAAAGCACACATTCGAGAATTAGTCATAGGAATGAGGGCATGGAAAGCACTGGATCGATGGGAAGAGAAGTGGTCTAAGAAAAAGACCATGAGGAGAGGAATAGGAGATACCCCGCCTCCTGGAGGGGGGACAGAGAGAGTAGGAAATTTTCCGTTACGGGAAGTACAGAATGGAGGGTAAGTACATGTGCCTTGGAGCAGGGGTGATTTGGCATCCTTCACAAATGATTTCCCTCGGCTGAGGGAAAAGCCTGAGGAATGGTACAAACAAATTGATCGGTTTGTGAAAATCTCCAAGGTTCTGTGTGTAGATGTGAATACCCCATTTGATATAGTAGTCCCAGGGGATTTGTGGGCAGCTTGTAAGATCGCAATTGAGTGGCCCACTTCGGAACCAACTAGGGATCCTGTAACTCATGGCCCATCGGCAGAAGTAATGAAAAAATATGAACAGGCTATTACGTGGCTGCAGTCCAAAGTAGCCCCTCGAACTATTGATGGGCTCAAGATAGATCATACCACACAGGAGCCAAAGGAATCAGTGCATGATTATTATGAAAGGCTCTTGTTGGCTTTCAAACAGCATAGCGGCCTTGATGCCCTCGAACAAAAAGACATGGGACAGTTTGTCTCAAAATTTGTGTTAGGATTGAGAGCTGAGATAAGTTTGATGATTCAGCAACATCTGATATGTTGGCAGAATTAGTCGGTGGATGAAATTCTGCGTTATGCTAAGTACTGTAGTGATCAGGTAGAGTCCACGCATAAGAAAATGAAGGATAAGTTGATGATGGTGCAGTTGAGGAATGCTGAAAGACCAGACCAGGTACAGGGAAACAGAGGTACAATGGGTCGACGGCAAGGGAGTGGTCGCGGAATGGGACAAAACATGACAAGTTACCAGGGACAGGGAAGAGGATGAGGAATGGATGCAGGTACAGGAACTGAATGGGTTAACCCTAGGAGAAACACTGCTTGTCATTATTGTCACAAAATCGGGCATTGGAAGCGCGAGTGTCACTCAAATCCTGCCAATCAAATACAAAATGAGGAAACTGTACAGGTATCTGATGGACTGAACACGGTGACTAGACCTAAGTCCATGTATGGGGGAGGTTTGGAACCTCAAGTTCAGGTGCAGGTGCCTCAACCCCCTAGGATTGCTACAGGAAACTATGTGTACCAGCAAATGCCTTTCATTGAATTGACCGACAACTATGATCCAAATACATCAAGAAGAAGGTGTGAGAGGGGGGAGGAGGACTGCATCTTGGGAGCAGTATTAAAAGTAGATCAGAGGGGACCCTTTGTGGAGGGTGATGTCAATGGTCACCCGATCACGTTTTTAATTGACACTGGTGCAGCTCGATCTACTGTGAGGTCAGCAGTAGTTCCAAATTTGTCACTTTCTGGACAGTCAATTCAAGTGGTAGGAGTGACGAATCAGAAGATGACTAATCCTCTAACTAATGAGTTACCTGTGAGAATAGGAACTTTTCAGGACCAACACCAATTTGTGGTGTGTGATTCGAGTCCCGTTTGTCTATTAGGACGTGATCTCTTGTGCAAGTTAAATTGTACCATCTATTGTACTCTGAAGGGAGTGGAACTACAGACCTGTGACGACGATGCTGTTTTTAAAATGGCAAGTCAAAATTTGTGTGTGGAGATGTTCATTGTACTAACCAAAGACGAGCTACCAGTGGATTTGAGGGACTCTGTGAATCCCGTGGTGTGGGATTTTACAGGGGAGGAGATAGGTTTGATTCGAGGAGTCGAACCTGTCAAGATAAAGGTCAAACCAAATGCAGACTTTCCAAGGACGCCACAGTATAAGTTAACACCTAAGACAGTGGCGGGAATAACAACAGTGATTGAATCCATGATTGTGCAAGGCGTACTGAAGGAGATTAGAGTAAGCCCTTGTAATTCACCTATAATGGGGCTGCAGAAACCCAGTGGAAAGTATAGAATAGTACAGGATTTGCAACGGGTTAATGAGATTGTGATTCCATGTTGTCCTGTGGTACCGAATCCAGCTGTGATTTTGTTTCAAATACCCTGTGAAGCTGAATGGTTTACGGTCATTGACCTATGTCAAGCATTTTTCTCGATACCCCTCCATGAGGAGAGCCAATTTTTAGTTGCTTTCCGGCTGGAGAACCGTGTGTTAACATGGTGTCGTATCCCACAAGGGTATACAGAAAGTCCGTCTATCTTTAATCAAATTTTGAAAAAGAATCTTGAGGGTCTGACAATGCCACAGAATTCGATTCTTGTGCAATACATAGATGACCTTTTGGTTGCCTCGGAGAACGAAGATGCTTGTATAATAGATACTGTGGCTTTGTTGAATCATCTGGCAGAGAATGGACATAAGGTGTCACCTGGCAAACTTCAGTACTGTTTGTCTGAAGTACAGTATTTGGGGCATCGAATTAAAAAAGGAAAGAGAAAGGTGTCACCAGATCGCATAGAGGCGATTTTGCAAATGGGCACTCCAAAGACGCAGAAGGAAGTCCGAATGTATTTGGGAATGGTCGGCTATTGTCGACAATGGATCCCAAATTTTTCTCTGCAGGCAAAACCTTTATTAAGGTTAACACGGAAGGACATCAGTGATCCGGTACCATGGGATGACGATTGTTTGAGGGCCTTCCAGGAGCTAAGGGAAAGCTTATGCCATGCTCCAGCTCTTGGAATGCCTGATTATAATAAAGCGTTTTCGCTTTTCTGTCATGAGAGGGATGGGTGTGCATTGGCAGTATTAGATCAGACACATGGGGGTGCCCGTAGGCCAGTAGCTTATTTTTCAGCCACCTTAGATCCAGTGGCTTCTGCGTTGCCCGGATGTCTCAGATCCGTTGCTGCAACTGGTGTCAGCATTGAGAGATGTGAAAGCATTGTGATGGGTCATCGCCGTACAGTATATGTGCCGCACTCAGGGGAACTCCTGATGACGAGAACCAAAACACAGTACCTGACTAACAACAGGCTCACCAAGTATGAGCAAGTGATACTAGCATCTGAAAATGTGACTTTGAAAAGATGTTCTATGTTAAACCCTGCCACACTGATGCCATATCCACCTGTAGAAGGTGAAGATTGTGAGGAGCATGACTGCCTAGATGTGACTGAGCTTTCTACCAAGCCCCGACCTGACATTGTCGATGAACCTTTTTACTGAATCTGATCTGGTCCTCTTTGTTGACGGTTCGTGTTTAAGAGACAATGGAGGTTGTTTGAGAGCAGCTTTTGCTGTTTGTACTATTTCTGGAGTTCTGGAAGCCGCTTGTTTACAAGGAGTACATTCTGCACAGGTGGCGGAAATTATTGCCCTAATACGTGCATGTTTCATTTCTGTTCGAGTCCGAGTGACTATCTTTACAGATAGCCAGTATTGGTTTGGAGTAGTTCATGACTTTGGGCAGTTATGGTCACAGAGAGGGTTCCTAACGTCATCAGGATCTCCTATCAGAAATGGAGAATATGTGAGACAGTTGTTAGAAGCGTTACAGAAACCAAAAGAAATAGCGGTGGTGAAATGTGCAGCACACGGGAAGGGGGAGGATTTTGTCACCAAAGGAAACCGCTACGCCGACGAAGTGGCTTGTTTTTGTGCTATACATGCTTGTATATTCAATGGAGAATATGTGGGGGAGAGCACAGAAGAGACCAAGCTCAGCATGATGTTGGCTATGGCCGATACCTGGGATGAGATTAAAAGACTACAAGAAGAGGTTTCTGAAGAGGAAGAAGCAGCATGGATTAGAGCAGGTTGTGAGAGAAGAGGTGATGACATTTGGGTGTCAACAGATGAAAGAACAGTGTTACCTAACTGTCTATTGAGTCCTATGGCAAGGCAGATACATGGAGCAGTTCATCTTGGAAGAGATGCCATGGTGAGGGTGTTTCGTCAGACATGGTTCAATCCACGGTTCCGTGTGTATGCTGAAGCAGTGTGTCATAGATGTGTTACGTGTCAGCAAATGAATGCAGGAAAGAAAACAGTGGTTGTTTTGAGTCATATTGGAAGGTCAGGAGGTCCTTTCAATCGAATGCAGTTAGACTTCATAGAGATGCCCAGGTGCAATGGACTAAGATATGTTTTGGAGGAGGTGTGTGTCTTTTCACGTTGGGTTGAGGGGTATCCGACTAGGAGGTGTGACAGTCTCACAGTAGCAAAATTGTTGCTTAGGGAGGTCATCCCACGGTTCGGATTTCTGACCTCATTGGAATCGGACAGAGGAACTCACTTTCATAGTGAGATCGTGAAGCTGTTGTGTGCTGCCTTACAAGTGGATCAGAGACTGCATTGTAGTTATAGGCCAGAGGCTTCTGGTCTAGTGGAACAGATAAATGGGATGATCAAAATGAGAGTGGCAAAGGTTTGCTCGTCGACGTCTTTAAAATGGCCAGATGCGCTGCCCTTGGTGCTGATGAGTTTGCGTAGCACTCCAGATAGGAGAACAGGATTGTCCCCCCACGAGATATTGATGGGAAGGGCGATGCGTTTGCCTGCAGTGCCAGCGACAGCATTGATAAACATCACCGATGATTTGGTGCTTGACTATTGCAAGGGGTTGGCTGATGTGGTTAATTCTATGCCCCACCAGGTCGAGGCTGCGACTGCTTCCACCTCGAGAGAACTCCTGCATGACCTAAGTCTGGGGGACTGGGTCTTGGTCAGAAAGCACGTGAGGAAGAGCTGCCTTGATGCACGTTGGCGCGGACCCTACTAAGTGATCCTGGTTACAAGAACAGATCCCCTTTGGGTTAACTTAATTCAAGGAAACCAAAGCATTCATCACCATATCACCAGAACATAACACCACCCCCATCAGAGGACAAAATGTGTGTAAAGTATAAAAATATTTTATTAAAAAATTATCCAACAATAAACAAGAGCAAAAGATCATTTTACAATGTTAAAAGAAGATAAAAACACACATACAATACAATCTATACAATTAATCAAAAGGGAGATTCTGCAAGAAAAATCATTTCTAATCATTAAAAAGGCAATACATTAGATCTAGATCATTTGTTCAACACATATAATTGTTGTGCATTCGGTTTTAACAAGAACAGATCACAAATGTCACCACAATCTACAGTACGCCTTTATACAGTGTCCGTCAACGCGTTTCGGTGGGTACCACTATTCAAAAAACCACCTTCCTCAGGACAAGAAATAATAGCTCCCACAAGGATTATTTGGATCTATACATGTTACAAAAAGATACATAAAAAAACAAGTTAGCCTTTGCAATCCATAAAAACAGTGTTTATATCCTGGTGATACTGCATGTACTACACATTCTATTCCACTCACCACACCATTTACCACACTCATACAATCTATACTCATGAAAATTATAAGATAGAGTAATTTAAACAAAAGGGGGCAAAAACCTTTTCTCCACCACCCAGACAAAAGGGTGCCTGTACAACCCTTAGTAGTTTCTATTTGTAATAGTTATAAAATCAAGATGATAAAAAACCCCAATTAGGATGGACTTCTCAAATATAATGAAATAAAATGTCTACCTGTCACGATTTCAGTCTCTACATCCAAAATTAACTCTTGGCCCATACAAGAGGATTAACTATTCTCTCCGTGGCGCATCTATCTCGGAAGTCAGGATTGATCTGTGGAGAACAACAGCCCTTATTCCTAAATATTGCTCAAAATCATACTACTAAATATAAGGTAAGTGCTCAATAACGAACCAGACATACCTTCCAGTTATATATTTCAAGATACTTCCAATTTTGGAGATAAAAGATATAGAGGAAGGCCACACCTTGCCACTGCAATCAAAAAAGTATATATATAAATATACTTTAAGATTACATAATTCTATGTGTCTATGTTACATATTCACAGATACCAGACACATCCAAATTTAGTGTTACCTTAAATTTATGTTGGGCTTGTATCCTCTAAAATATTCGACATTCAAATGATCCGTGGTCTAAAATATCTTCCCCTAATAGAGAAAATTTTTGTGGTTTTATTTAAAAAGGAAATCCATGTACAACTTAGAGATGTCACCAATTCTGGCCGATTGTGTAGATTCTGAAAAACACAGAAATAGACTTTTTAATTGGTATCTAATACGCGACAGTTAACCCAAAGGGGATCTGTTCTTGACTACGGTCTATTTGGTGCCCTACTCCTTTGCGGTTAAGGGGCCCCTCTCATTTGTTTTGTATATCCTGGTTACAAGCACAGCTGTAAAGTGTGGAGGCTTACCGAACTGTATCCACGCCTCTCACACTCGCAGAGTTCTAGCACCCACGGAAGAAACAGCTCCCCTTAATCAAAGAAACACATCAGAGAGTAGAAACTCGGAAGAGGGGACAAGCCAAGCTGTGAGGGTTGCTACTGAAGTAGATCATTCTTTGGGTCAAGCTGGAAGACATCACGCTGCATTACATTCTGACATAAACATTGAAAGTGACGAAAGCGTTGGAATCGAAGCAGAATCGAATCTGGTGAATTAGACAGAAGTGGAACAGGACGGAGTGGGGAGAAGAACAGAGGCTGGAAGTGAAGGGTGGCCAGTGAGAAAAGAAAGACTGAATTTGAGGCTTACGTCAGAAAAAGATCTTACTCCCATCTCTGAAACTTCTGAATCTGAGCAAAGTGAAACGGAATCAAATCACGAAGGCTTACGAAGATCAAAAAGAGAACGAGTGCCGTGTCGAAAATACGCTGCTCCCGAGTGGACATACCTAGTCAAAGATGCAGAAACCGGTGAAGTCCGGGAGACTGGGTCCGGGAGAGTGTTACGCGGGGAGAACACACTGGTTATTAAGATCGAACTGCTGGTGCCAGGAGTTGAGGATCTCGGGATTCTGACTCTGACGGTACCTGATCCTCCAAGATTAAGGGGTCGATTCCGATCTCGGCTGGAAGCGCAACTAACAGTATTCGTCTGGAAAAAAACCAAGCCGAACGCGTGTTTCCCGACCGATTCGAACAGTCGTCCGAACGAGCAAGTACGATGCGCATAACAGCACAGATTCCGAGCGAGCCGTACTTACCCATTTCAGCTCCTGTTCCCCGCCCGAGCCGGATCCGTAAACGCCGAATCGAGTCCCACGGAAGCAAATACACAGCACCTTCCGGCCGGACTAGTATGATGCGCCTTCCGTACGCGCCAAACCCGTCGCTACGTCCGGCACGTCAGAGCATCCGGGAGAGCTGTACATAAGCTCCGATTCGCGCCACAAGACGATCCACGGCGACGAGATGAACAAGCCAGCGACGAGTACGAGTCGAAGCCACGAGAAACCCGAGCGAAACGACCCAACCATGAATCCCCATCGCGCAGGTCCTACCAATACTCTACATCTATTACCGGGACTGGTACGGACGCGTACGGCGCAGACGGTAAGTCAAACACCCACACCACAAACAAACAACACGTACCCGAAATATGTCACACACACATAGGGATGCAGAAATGACATACACTAGCAACAGCAGAACCATAGGGGCGGGATGGCTATCACCAATGCCATACACACCCATAGGGGATGGATGCCTACCACTACCACCACCCCTACTCAGGGGGCCTGGATGCCTGTCACTACTACCATCCCCACTCATAGGGGGATGGATGCCTCACCACTACCACCACCCCTACTCATGGGGGCCTGGATGCCTACCACTACCACCACCCCTACTCATGGGGGCCTGGATGCCTGTCACTACTACCATCCCCACCCATAGGGGGATGGATGCCTACCACTACCACCACCCCTACTCAGGGGGGCCTGGATGTCTGTCACAACTACCATCCCCACTCATAGGGGGATGGATGCCTACCACTAACACCACCCCTACTGATGGGGGCCTGGATGCCTGTCACTACTACCATCCCCACTCATAGGGGGATGGATGCCTACCACTAACACCACCCCTACTCATGGGTGCCTGGATGCCTACCACTACCACCACCCCTACTCAGGGGGGCCTGGATGCCTGTCACTACTACCATCCCCACTCATAGGGGATGGATGCCTACCACTAACACCACCCCTACTCATGGGTGCCTGGATGCCTACCACTACCACCACCCCTACTCATGGGGGCCTGGATTCCTGTCACTCCTACCATCCCCACTCATAGGGGGATGGATGCCTACCACTAACACCACCCCTACTGATGGGGGCCTGGATGCCTACCACTACCACCACCCCTACTCTGGGGGGCCTGGATG